>JACXGJ010000877.1:0-72980 GCA_016801105.1 Esox niger | reverse complement strand
CCTATAATATGATGTAATATTCCTATGGATGATAAGCTGCCAAATGAGTGAAGTGTGAGTTGACAAATCAGAGGTTTACTTACATACATTTTCTTAAGGACCTATAACTTTTAGCCTTGATTACAGGTCAAAAGTTTAAACACACCTAAAACCCTGTTTCCAAAGAATTTGGAACATTGCATGAAGTGCAAATGAATATAGAATGCAATGATGTGCAAATAATCTATTGCTGTATTTTATTGAAAATAGTAACAAGACAACATATCGAATGTTTAAAGTGAAAGATGTTATAATTTTTGGAAGAATACAGTGAGAATTAAAAAAAAATCATACTATGTGATTCTCTGGATGTTTTCTTCTCATTTTGTCTTTCATAGTTGAAGTGTGCCTATTATGAAAATTACAGGCTTCTCTCATCTTTTTAAGTGGGAGAACTTGCACAATTGGTGGCTGACTAAATACTTTTTTGCCCCACTGTACATGCCCATTTTGAATATTATGCCAGCAACAAGGTTTCAAAAAAGTTGGGACAGGGGCATGATTACCACTGTGTTGCATCAGCCCTTCTTTTAGCAATACTCAGTAAATGTTTGGAAACTGAGGACACCAATTGCTGTAGTTTTTAAAGTGTAATGTACTCCCATTATTGCTTGATTTAGGATTTCTGCTGCTCAACAGTTCAGGGGCTCCTTTGTCGTATTTTTCGTTCTCTTTTACTACGGAGCCATGCTGTTGGCATTGTCTTGCTGAAATTAGCAAGGCCTTTCCTGAAAAAGACATTGTCTGAATGGCAGCATATGATACTACCGAAACATGTAGATATTGTTCAGCATTAATTGTGCAAGTCACCCTGCCATGTGCACTAATGCTCCCTGTACCATCACAGATGCTGGCTTTTCAACAGTGCTAATATTAAGCTGGATGTTCTCTCTCCTTTTTAGCCCGGAGGACGCGACATCCATGATTCCCCAAAATTATTTATTATTTTGATTCATCAGAACACAGGACAGTTTTCCATCTTTGCCTCAGTACATCTTAAATGAGCTCGGGCACAGAGATGGTTCTGGATCTTGTTTATGTATGGTTTCTTCTAGGCAAGGTAGAGTTTGAACTTCCATTTCTGGATGCAGCGACAATGGTTTTCAAAAGTGTTCCTGGCTGCATGCAGTGATTTCTGCTACAGAATCATGTCTGTTTTTAATTCACAGACTGGAGGTGTGTTTTGAGTCATTGTCTTTATGAAAAACAAATGATAGTTCCACTAAGCGCAAACCAGGTGGGATCGCTTATTGCTTCAGAATGCTGTGGCAGCCATGATGGTTAACTATGCCTTGAATTCAAATTAAATCACTGACAGTCATCAGCGAAGCACCCAGACACCATCACACCTCCTTCTCCATGCTTCACAGTGGGAACCACACATGTTGATATCATCCATACAGCCAACAGGTAGAATTAAAAATCTCATATTTGGACTCATCATGTTAAAGGGCAGATTTCCACTTCCACTGGTCTAATGTACATTTCTCATTTTTCTTGGCCCAAGTAAAATATTTTTTTCTTTGTGGTTTCTTAATTTGGCCATAACATGGACCACTACAGTACAGACATAATGATGGTCTTCTGAATACCGCCCTATCTTGTCACCCTCTGTAAACTCACCCTAACGCATTAAGAGGAAAGAAATTCCACAAATGTACTTTTAACCAAGTTTTGTCTGTGTTTGTGTTTATTTGTGTTTATGTATTGGTACTTGTACCTGCTCGATATATGGATACATGGACCAATGTGGCCATGCATTCTGTGCGATCCTCTCTAATCCAGAGAAATGTCCTCTCCTTTGTTGAGAGGAGAGAAGGCTGTTATTAATGGGGTCTGCTGAGTCAGCATGGAGCACTGAAAGTTACCTTCGTCACATAATTAGAAATTAAACTCTGGAGTCTGCAAGATACAAGTGCTCTTGCCTTATTCGCTTTAGTTATTATCACTGCTCATGTTGATTAATCAATCAATTGATCTACTCATTTGAAGGCCACCCTCAAGGCACAGTACGCAAAGAGGTTTACATTAAAATCTCATCAAGACCAACCAAAATCAGCAGTCCTAGTCTTGTGATAATAATGGCAAGACAATCAGCAAATACCCCTTCTAATTATTTACATATGGCCAATTAATCAGCAATGTCCGAGTCCTAATAGGTTCCTGAGTTTTCTGCCCTCACTGAGCAGAAATTCCAGCACAGTTCATCAGAGTGTGTGAGTGTAGTCCTTCAGCTGGGTGCTCTGGCATTGTAGCCCTGCCACTCCAGACTATCCGATCAATACCGACAGGATACAGGCTTCTCCTATTTCAAACAGTGGGCACAGCATGTGGTCGGGTTCAATTGGGTAATCAATTGCCAATTTTGCCCGGGCTCATATAAGATGCTTCGGAGAGCAGATAATCAACACTGATGAGACAGTGGGTTGACGCGAGGCAAGGGAGGCCGTCTGCCACGGACTGCTTCCCCACGGCTGATTCAAATAAATAAGAGGCACTCCAGAGGCCATGCATGATGTCTTTCACCTCATCACCAGCCCAAATGTATGGAAATGTATGCATGTCATTGATTTATTGGGACCAAAGGCAGCAGTTGCTAAAAAAGAGTTTCGAATACTTTTAGTTCTTAAAAGTTAGACTGCAAAATAAGGGCCCCTGCTTGAATTCAGGTTGTAGACAGACATATGGTTTTGTGTTACTACTTGAGGCAGTGCCTGTGTTATAGCTCAGGTGGCATAAAATGTCTGGATATAAACACTGTGCAACACATTCCCTATAGGTAATACATGCACATTTACTATGCTAAGTGCTAAGTGTGCCCGGGGTGTACAAGAGACTTCATGTTGATGTAAAGTGCCTCCCAGTTCTCTACAGAGTAGACACACCAGTGCTTGCTCAGCAAGCTGTAAGACATTTTGTTAACAGTTACATTGTGACACAGCTGATGAACAGCTCAGACCTGTCCAAATGTAATCTTGTCCCTTGGGTCCGGATAGGGTCCCGTTTGACTGTCATCAGGTATTGTCAACAGAAAACATTGTGCAGGGACAGTCACACAGTACATTTTTTATGTTTTATTTTTTTCAGGAATATCTCCAAAGACTAAATTACAAAAATAAAATGTTTATAGTTAAATTCTGGCAATGCTACACAGACTTTGCTTGTTTCAATAAATAGATGAAAAACAAACCTAATTTATTATCAACAGGGTGGTTCAGCTACACTGTAATAATCTTGAATATGAATGGATCAGGTTATACCAGAGTTATCAAAAGTAATTTGTTAAATATAAACAGTAATTGTAATCCATTATGTTCCCAACTAAAATTATATTGTTATCGGATTTCAGATACTTCTGTGATTACATTTGGATACTTCAATTGAAAAATAACGGGTGTGCTTGATTTCTTATTTCATGTTTTAAAAACGCCTTTCCGGGAACCATCACCTTATCGTGGTGGAGAGGTTTGTGTGTCCCTATGAACATGAGGGCTGTGTTGTCTGGGGCCTAGTGCTCCTGGTAAGGTTTCCCTCCTCTCAGGGGAGGAGCCAGACCAAGAATGGTTCAAATGCACCCTATAAAAAATGAGGAAGAGGAGGAGTGACCCTGCTCGGAGGAAGCCTGGGGACCCTGTCTGGAGCAAGGCCCAGAGGGAGGGCTTGCCGGCGAACGCCTGGTGGCCGGGTTTGCCATGGAGCCCGGTCGGGAAAAGAGGCAAAACAGTGGGTGTGGGAAGAGTTCGGGGAATCCATGGAGAGGAACTTTCGGTTGGCACCAAGTTGTTTCTGGAAAACCTCACAAGGGGGAAATGGGGAACCATCCAAGCTGTGTACAGTAAGGATGGGACACTGTTGACCTCATCTGAGGAGATAATTGGGCAACGGAAGGAACACTTTGAGGAACTCCTGAATCCCACTAACACGCCCTCTATGGTAGAGGCATCGTCAATCTCCTTGGCAGAAGTCACTAGGGTAGTTAAACAGCTCCACAGTGGCAAAGCTCCAGGGATGGACGAGATTCGTCCAGATATGTTGAAAGCTTTGGATGTGGAGCGGATGTCTTGGATGACACGACTCTTCAACATTGCGTTGGAGTCAGGGGCAGTGCCTATGGAGTGGCGGACCGGGGTGGTGGGACCCCTGTTCAAAAAGGGAGACCAGAGGGTGTGTGCCAATTATAAAGGTATCACACTACTTATCCTCCCTGGGAAAGTCTACTCAAAGGTGCTGGAAAGGTGCTGGAAAGGAGGGTTTGGCACATAGTCAAAGCTCAGATTGAAGAGGAACAATGCAGATTCTGTCCTGTTCATGGAACAACCGACCAGCTCCTGGAGGGGGCTTGGGAATAAGCCCATCCAGTCTACATGTGCTTTGTGTATCTGGAGAAGGCTTATGACCAGGTCCCCGAGAGATACTGTGGGAGGTGCTGCAGGAGTATGGAGTGAGGAGGTCCCTTCTTAGTGCTATCCAATCCCTGTACATCCAAAGTAAGAGCTGTGTTCAGTTTCTCGGTAGTAAATCGTACTCGTTCCAGGTGGGGGTTGGCCTCCGTCAGGGCTGTGATTTGTCACCAATCCTGTTTGTAATGTTTATGGACAGAATAGAGGCGTAGTTGGGGTGGAGAAGGTTTACAGTTCGGTGGGCTAAGGACCTCATCGCTGCTCTTTGCAGATGATGTGGTCCTGATGGCATCATTGATCTGTGACCTCCAGCACTCACTGGACCGGTTCGCAGCCGAGTGTGAAGTGGTTGGGATGAGGATTAGCACCTCTAAATCTGAGTCCATGGTTCTCTGCAGGAAACCGATGGAGTGCCTCCTCAGGGTAGGGAATGAGGCTTTATCCCAAGTGAAGAGGTTCAATATCTCGGGGTCTTGTTCACGAGTGAGGTAAAAATGGAGCGGGAGATTGTCCAGAGAATCGGAGCAGCGGGGCGGTATTGCATTTGCTATACCGCACCGTTGTGACGAAAAGAGAGCTGAGCTGAAGGCAAAGCTCTGGTTTATACCAGTCAATTTTCGTTCCTACCCTCACCTATGGTCATGAACTCTCGGTCATGACTGAAAGAACTAGGCTGAAATTAGTTTTCTCAGAAGGGTGGCTGGTGTCTCCCTTAGGAATAGGGTTAGAAGATCAGTCATCAATGAGGAACTCGGAGTAGAGCCGCTGCTCCTCTGCATTGAAAAGAGCCAGATGAGGTGGTTCGGGCATCTGGTAAGGATGCCCCCAGGACGTCTCCCTAGGGAGGTGTTCCAGGCACATCCAGCTGAGAGGAGACCACGGGGTAGGCCCAGGACTAGGTGGAGAGTATATTTCAACACTGGCCTGGGTATGCCTCGGGATACCTCTGTCAGAGCTGGCAAATGTAGCTCGGGTAAGGGAAGTTTGGGGTCCCCTGCTGGAGCTGCTGCCCCTGCGACCCGATAACAGAAAAGTGGATTAAGATGAGTATGAGTGAGATTTAAAAACATTATTATTTGCACCAAAATGACAATTGAGCGCCTCAGGTGTGCGTATGATCATCATGCGCGCCAAGGTGGACGTGCATTACCAGTTTAGTGACTGATGAAGCGCTAGTTTAAGTGGTAAGAACAGAGTTTATCTAAGATATTAGCTGACCCATTTAAATGTGATTTAGTTATTGATTCAATGAATTCAGAACAACGATAGGTGGTAGGCCTACCTCCTGTTATATTTTTCAAGTTTCAGCTCTGTCCATAGATGGAGGCCATATGATTCTGCTTGCTTTGCATCTCAGAATATTGCATCCATTGATTATCATTGGCTGCTGACGACACTTACTTTAAGCTAAGAATGCAGGTGTATGATCACAGTTTATTTCTTTCATTTGCATTTTGAACATCCATCGATGGTGGCTACGTTCGCGCGGGTAAAACGTGTTTGTGTGCGGATGTTCACAATTGCAAATGTACATTCACATGCCAGGAGTTTCTGAAACATTTTGACAACATTGTTGGTTGTGGAGCAAAACATCAAACTACTGCAGATTTTGTGTACATGCGAAAAGCTACGTATATCTTGATGTTTATATACAACAATGTCAATACGCTTTTTGAGATATTGACATCTATTTTTAAACAATGTTTTGGAGCAATTAATTAACCGAAAAGTTTAACGCATCCTTGGATTTTGGGCTATGTTCAGATAAACAGCCAGATTTTGGAAGATCGAGTGTTATTGGATTCATTGGAACGACGAATATCTGACTAACCTTGAATGTATTGTAGAGATGTAGCTCAATCATGTTAAGTCGAAAGCAATGGTTTAGAAACCCTTTCCAAAAGCGTTATACATAACCCATATTGTAAAATCCGTTTTTGGCCAGCTATGTAAACTCTAACATTGATTTATCCTGCAAAAGGTGTTCAATTGGTTATAGGCTATTCCTTTTTGTTTTCTAATGCCTCTTAATATGAAAGGGATCTAAAAGTAAATCCAATCAATCAAATGACGTTACTGAATTCGAGGAAGCAAAACGTTACGTAACGGATTAGAAATGTGGAAAGGTAACTTGTAACTGTAACGGATTACATTTAAAAAGTAACCAACCCAAACCTGGATATTAAAATAATGTTAATTAAGTTATGCTATTGAAAGTTATTTTTTGACCTGTTCATTGTAATGCCGGTAAAGAAAACATTTTACTAAAATGTCACATTTTGTAGCAGAGATATTTTATTGACAGAAAAGCTTTCATAACACTCAATACTGAACCTTATATATTTGTACATGGCTTAAAACAGAAATTAATCCAGAAGGATTATTGTGGTAGATTCTACTTAGCTGAAAAAAATAATGATCATAATTTGGAAGTAAAAAAAAATATATTATAGAATAATTAATAATTAAAATGTTCAATCATACATGTTGTGATCCATATTTCATCATAACAATTAATTGCATGCTTTAGCATTATTACTGTCCACAAATAAATATAAACAAAAAAATTGGAATTGACATTTTCATACAAAAGATATTTGTTTTTCCAAAATTCCACAGCTTGGAAGGGTTATTAGCAAATTTCACACAGTTCTTTCAAATTGCGACATTGCAATTGGTCTTCCTTTTACATGTAGCCCCTTTAATGTGGACAGACTCTTCAGGGAGTTCTCCCTCATGCTGCCTTTTCTTAACTGCTTCTTCTTGGCCTCCTGTGCCTAATATCCGTCTGAAAAACCACTGGGGGAGAAAGTCAGATTAGAGAAACCTGGCTTTCTCATCAAATGGCTTTTAAGAACGAGATGAGGAAAGAGGGGTGAGAAATAACAATCAAAAGCCTTCCCTTTTTTCTCTCTCTCCCCTCACGTAGATTTTCTCTCACCTTCAACATTCCCGCTTATAGTCAGGGTGGAATAAATACAATACTATTTTGTTGTAAAAAACAATATGTCACACATTCGCTAAACAAATAAACATGAATTTCAAGCGAATTTGTGATTTCTTTTTTTACAATTAGGGTTTAGATTTCAAAGAGCTAAGGACATCCTACAGTTTGTTGCGCTCAATTTTTCCAATTATATCTGATGGTATCTCCTCAAAGCTATCAAACATGAGAAATAAAGCCAGGTTTAAATCATCAGTTTCCCATAAACATCTTAAATTTTTAGTTCAAAATGATTTCCTTTGGAAGTGCGAAGCAGATGTTTTACATTTATTTATGTTTACATTTTCTTTACACCATTTCAGTCTTTTGCTATATTTCATCAAATCAAATACATTGCCATAACTTTCCATGAGTTTAACAGAACTGAAAATTGCAGCAAGAATTCCCCCTAGGCATCCATATCAAGCCATTTGGCTTTTTTGCCCACTGCTCTTTCAGCCAAGAAGTCACCCGTCAACACTGAAAGGGCACATTCACTGTCAAAAAGACCTCAGCTGGCAACCGAACCAACTGAGCGAGTCGCTTGAGTGTGATATGAGACCAGAAAATCCCTGCTGACAATGGCTCCCCCTCCCCGGGTATTGCTTGCCAATTTGCAGTGCCCATGAGGTTTCCCAGACACTTGTTAGCTAGAAGCACAGACCAGGCTTGAATTTTGACTATGGTGGTCAGAGTGGTGCGGAAGGGCACCACTGACCGCTGCGACTATTGGGAGATCCATTACACCAGTTTCAAGTGGATTTATTTAATAGATACCACACCGAATGATGTGGATGTCAAGGTCATTACCTGGTCCATTGGAAAGTCACTGAGGTAATAACTAAGACCAAATTCATCTAAAATATTAACATGGTGGTCAGAGACATTTTTGTCGGTGGGTTAAAACCAAGTACCTCCTCACAGCTTCAGACCCCCCCCGTATAGTTGCTAAGAGTCAGTAGTAACTTTATAAAGTTTTCTTTTTGTTTTTTATCTCATTTGGATCCCTATAGCCCACACCTTGCTTGATGTAGGTTATTACAGAGATACCAGTTAATTCTCTTATACAAATATCACTTTAATTAGCCAGAGGAAACTAAATTGAACTTTTAATTTGATTTTTGAAACATAATTTTTTCTTATCTTGTAAAACTAAAGAGAGATTTGCACTAATCTCCATTGATGAAGATCACATGCTTTATTGCTTTTTATTTATTTTACTTTGAAATCACATGGAATTTGTGAGTTGTAATAGTGTTCTCGTTGAAGCTACTAATGATCAAACCATAACTAATCTAATGCAGGTATACACATTTGCTGTTCTTCTAGTTAAATCAATGTTAATCCACTGTTTCCAATGTAAGATTTGAATAATTGTTCCATCCCTATTTTGCTACTAAATAAATTGGCTATAATTTTATGTTTTTATCTATTTTGTCAAAGACAAATTAACACAAGTCTAGCAATTAAGTAATAGCTAATAGTTATTTCTCAGCCCTACATATTCCACAAGGGGGATTTCATCCTGTGACCCAGGATGTTTATCCAAGTCCCACAGTGACCCATGTAGACAGAACACGTTCCTTTCCTTCTTAAATATGACTCAACAAAAACAACATCCTCCACTGCTCCTAGAGAAGAGGTTTCAAAGTAGAAAACAGTAAGTAACAATGCAATGTTGACATTTTGAGAGGAAATAAGCATGATAAACAAAACATATCCGTGGTGCTTTCAAGCTACTTCAAGGCCACCAGAAAGTCAAATACTCTTTCAGAGATCTGTCAGGTTAGTTGTTTTCTTTCACCTACTTTCTATATCCAATAACCTCAATTGCAAACCATTTGACTGCGGAATTAAGTAATATACCTTACATTTTTACTTCACATTTCTGCATGCGGTGCTCTAGTCATATTCATGAGCTCTTTTCTGGGGCAAAGAGCCAACGCAGCACACATTGCAGCACGCCCCTACTCTGACAAATGAACTTCTGAGGCAATGTTCATTTTTAATGGAGAATTGATCTTTGTAAATCAGTGTCAGATAGGGCCCTATGTGGGATTATCTGATAAAGAAAGCTTGGTGTTCCCAGACCCATTTACAGCTGGGGTCTGCTAGTTTTAGGTGAGCTGGTCTTTGGTTCCAGGGCTCTGGGGCAGAGAGAGGGGGTGATGAGGTGGGGATGGGAAAGAGAGGTGGAAGGGGTAATCGACAAATCTAAGCCTTGACTTGGCTGACTCTTATATTTGTTTCAGAGCGGATTTTAGATTGGATAACCACTTGGAACAAAGGGCCTAACTTCAAACCATGTGCATGTCATTTGTTAAATGGGCCAGTCAAGTAAAGTTACAGAAGTTGCTAACTTGTTACTACCCACACTTCATTGTCTCATACATTTCTAGTAATTCTGTAATGGTCTTTGGCTCTAACTCAAAAAGTACGCCTGGAGGTTATGTGTCTCTATCACGTAGTATTTCTTTCTGTGTCATGTCACAGTTACTAGATGGCAAACAGACTTTTTTACATCGTGTTTATTGACTTCTCACAAGCTCTTCTTGGCATCTTTCCAATACTCTCATTTAAAAGAACTGTCACCGAATTAATCACTTCCCACATAAAAAACTACAGAAATTAAACCCTACACACATATATGGATGCATCATGCTGTCTAAAGAACTCTGTGGCCTTCTAGCTTCTCTGCATATTTACTGACAGATCATGTATGCTGTCAGATATAGGAAATTAAACTCAAAACAATGCATTGCATCAAACCATAAGTTGTAATTTCAACTGGACCTTTAGAAAACAACTAGGGATATAGACAAAACATCAACAAAAGAAAATGTTTTGGTTCAATTATGTTGGAGAGGATTTTCTCCAAAGGTCAACTTCCTCATAAACAAAGCTAATTCTGAAAGCTCGTTGTATGTCAAGTAATGCACCATCAATTAATTATTTAGGAAAAGGGAAAGTGAGGAAATGGACCACAGATCATAAAGGTCAATAAGGACTGGACACTTTGACATGAGTGTCAGAGTAGGTCCAGATAATAGATTTAATGAAGACTTAACATACTACCCCCTCTATGGAGAGACATCCGGTGCTCTCAACAAAATGAAAAAATATCCTAACAACAACTCTTGACTTTGTGCGAGAAATATCCTTAACTCTTAACTTAATACCATAATGGGAAAATGTGTCAAGCACAAAGGGTTTCATTTTACGGTACAGCACACACACAATAATACTGTGTATTACACCTGCATTTGGATAATAATTTAAAACCCCAATTATTACCCCAAATGTATCTTTCAAGTTACATCTGAACCCCTAAGTCTAAAATAGCCTATTTCCACATGGGGAGTGTCTAAAGGTCACCTTGACATTATTTTACTATCCATCAGAGGGTTTGTGGTCCTCACACACGCGCACACACACACACACCTGTTGGAAAATATGCAATTATTAGTCAAAATTCTAGAGGACCATTTCCAAACCCTTGTTGAAATAGGCTATTTATTTATTTAGTATTCATGATATGCTCATGACTGTAGGGGAGCATCTGCATTGTCTACAATACAGGGCAAAGGATTAAAGAGAACTGGCATCTATCAACATTTCTATTAATGGCTGTCTTCCTTTTCATATTTATCCCCGTTACCAAACTGAATGCTTTCTCGTTTCCATGAATAATTTATGTTCACACTCATACAGAAATGCATACATTCTTATTGTATATTTGTTTTCTTTCTTAGCTGAAGGCTACAAACAACCTCCATTATTGCTGAAAGATGAACTGTCAACCTCAGATCAGCTGGGGATAGAGCATTTCATTCCACCATCCAGCCGCCTTATTAGAATAATATCAAATTAAATATGCAACTGGTGTGCCACTGGTACTCTAGCTAACCCATTAATTCCCAAATGCCACTTGACCACCCTGGGTTTTGAATTGAGGCTGGGACAAGAGTCTGCCCACACACACCTCTTCACTGAAACTGTAGAGTTCTGTACGTGTACTTAAGCCTGTCACTGTCACATAATAGATTCATGAATACCAGTAGCTTAGCCGCGTATCTCTGAGCAGGTTTGGAGTTTTCACCCACATAATCAAGCAGTGCCAGCCTACCATCAACAGATTTCCATAATGCGTACATACATACATATATACAATTTACAATACAAAATGTAAGAAGAAAAGGATACTACAAAGAAAATGAAATTACAATTATAGATCTTCTAACTGTCTATTACTCTCAAATAATACCATCTGGTGGTGCATGGTAAAGTCAATACTTCTCGCAAATTGATGAATCCCATGTTTGCCTTACAAAATATGTATATTACAGTTTCAATAACATGAGTGGATCAGGCCATTTATCGAAATCTGAATATAATTTAACCAAGTGTAGGCCTAAAGAAATCACATCAGACAAAATCACACTGCTTAGTTCAAAGACCCACGTAGGCAGTGACTCAATATTCTCAGAGTCCGTCCGTGGTAATGAAGTTCCCCACTTTTATTTATTGTAGCTGTGAATAGATTTCAGCCAAAGTCTTATAAACAATATATAGAAATATAACCTGAGGAAAAAACATTTATTGCATTACAATAAAAGATTATTAAATCAGTGTTTAAAGTTATCGCTTAGAAGTTAACGTATTTACTAGTATATAAGTATATAAAATTGGCTAGAAAATCTCCAATCCGCGCTAGGATTAAAAAAACGTATGCTACAAATGTAGTAAATAATTGTCTACATACAGTGGGGAGAACAAGTATTTGATACACTGCTGATTTTGCAGGTTTCCATACTTACAAAGCATGCAGAGGTCTGTAATTTCTATCATAGGTACACTTCAACTGTGAGAGACATAATCTAAAACAAAAAATCAGAAAGTCACAGTGTATGATTTTTGAATAATAAATTTGCATTTTATTGCATGACATAAGTATTTGATACATCAGAAAAGCAGAGCTTAATATTTGGTACAAAACCCTTTGTTTGCAATTACAGAGAGCATACATTTCCTGTAGTTCTTGACCAGGTTTGCACACACTGCAGCAGGGATTTTGGCCCACTCCTACATACAGACCTTCTCCAGATCCTTCAAGTTTCGGGGCTGTTGCTGGGCAATACAGACTTTCAGCTCTCTCCAAAGATTTTCTATTGGGTTCAGGTCTGGAGACTAGCTAGGCCACTCCAGGATCTTGAGATGCTTCTTACGGAGTCACTCCTTAGTTGCCCTGACTGTGTGTTTCGGGTCATTGTCATGCTGGAAGACCCAACCATGACCCATCTTCAAAACTCTTACTGAGGGAAGGAGGTTGTTGGCCAAGATCTCACGATGCATGGCCCCATCCATCCTCCCCTTAATATGGTGCAGTCCTGTCCCCTTTACAGAAAAGCATCCCCAAAGAATGATGTTTCCACCTCCATGCTTCACGGTTGGGATGGTGTTCTTGGGGTTGTACTCAACCTTCTTCTTCCTCCAAACACGGCGAGTGGAGTTTAGACCAAAAAGCATAATTTTTGTCTTATCAGAACACATGATCTTCTCCCATTCCTCCTCTGGATCATCCAGATGGTCATTGGCAAACTTCAGATGGGCCTGGACATGCGCTGGCTTGAGCAGGGGGACCCTGCGTGCGCTGCAGGATATAAATCCATGACGGCGTAATGTTTTGCTAATGGTTTTCTTTGAGACAGTGGTCCCAGTTCTCTTCAGGTCATTGACCAGGTCCTGCCGTGTTGTTCTGGGCTGATCCCTAACCTTTCTCATGATCATTGATGCCGAGGGAGATTGACCGTCATCTTGAACTTCTTCCATTTTCTAATAATTACACCAACAGTTGTTGCCTTCTAACCAAGCTGCTTTCCTGTTGTCCTGTAGCCCATCCCAGTCTTGTGCAGATCTACAATTTTATCCCTGATGTCCGTACACAGCTCTCTGGTCTTGGCCATTGTGGAGAGGTTGGAGTATTTTTTGATTGAGTGTGTGGACAGGTGTCTTTTATACAGGTAGCAAGTTCAAACAGTTGCAGTTAATAATGGTAATGAGTGGATCACAGTTGAAGGGTACCTATGGCAAAAATTACAGACCTCTACATGCTTTGTAAGTAGGAAAACCTGCAAAATCAGCAGTGTATCAAATCCTTGTTCTCCCCACTGTACCTAGTCATTGTCTTCAGACACCTATACTTTTTCCACGTTATGCTATTATGGACTTCATTTATAATATATTATATATTTGTCACCAGCAATCTACAAAACATACGCTATAATGAAAAAGTGAAATACATTTTTTTTTTGTTCCGCCAACAAATATTTTGATATTTCTGCAATTTCTTGGGAATGCTCTTCCTGCTTAGCATAGCTGGATTTTAGCAGTTTCTCCCATTCTTCTTTGCATATCCTCTCAAGCACTGACCATTTAAATGTGGAGGGTCTGTAAACTGTGATCTTTGGGTCTCCACACAGAAGTTAAATGGGGTTAAAGTCCGGCCTATAAATGGGCCACTCAAGGCGACTCACAGACTTGCCCTGAAGCCACTCTAGGGTTGTCTTGGCTGTGTGCTTCAGGTTCAGCTTATTGCTCTCATTCAGGCCGAAAGGTTTGATTTTTTTCTCATCAGACCAGATCATCTTTTTCCTCATGCTATCAGGGTCCCATAAGTGCCATCTTGTCAGATGTCTTTTACTCAGGTGTGGCTTCCGTCTGCCACCAACTGTAAAAGCCTAATTGATGAAGTGTTGCAGAGAATGTCCTTTCTGGCAGTTTTTGCCATCTCTGTAGAGAAAATCTGCAGCTCTGCTAGAGTGGCCATTTAGTTCTTGGTCACCTCCCTGACCAAGGCCCTTCTTACTTATTTAGTTTGGCCAGATGGGGTGATCTACAGTACAAAGATTCTTGGAGGTTCTAAACTTAAATGCATTATATTTTTGACCTTCCCCATATCCATGTTTTAACATAAATCCTTAAACATCATGGTTTGGTTTATTCTTTGACAGCAAAAGTGTGGCACCTTAAAGGGAAAGGTGTGTGCCTTTCTATGCCATGTCCAATCAATTGAATTTGCCACATTTGGATAATTTTCTGAAGACATCTCAAGGATGATAAAGGGACATAATATGCATCTGAGCTCAATTTGATTGTCTTTATACTTACATAGATGTGGTCTGCCTATTTTGTAGATGTGGATGAAGTTTCCACGGGTCTGGGTATAACTTTACTCCAAATGAATAACTTGTTTTCCCAAGTAATTTCCCAAGTCTTTTAAACACTCAGTTTTCCCTGCACTGCCATATTTTGTTCGTCCATGGTTCAGGTTTTGATTAGGATGTTTTTCTTGCTATCTAACGTTAGCTTTCTCAGTTGAAAGAATGTGCACCAGATCATGCGTATTTTGACTGTCAAGGCACTCGCTGTCTCTTATTTGAGGCCAACTCAATTCATGTAACCTTTTTGCCAATTAAATGAGAAGCCAAAGACATGGGTCATTAGATTATTGGAAAGACAAACACCTTCCATTCAAACTATTTATATGAAAGAAAATGACATGTCCAGTGCCTTGCGGGAAATCCTCTAAGCCAGACATGAAGCCCCACACAGGGTGTGTGTTTGCTTGTGTGTCTGTGCATGCGTTAGCCTGTGCATTTATGTCTATTTATTGTGATTGCATTGTGTGCCACATCCATTAGTCCAGTGTGGCTGACACATAACACATTCCTGTCAGGCCAAAGATAGGCAGGTCACAGATTGGTCATTCTGTGCTTAATGACACAGGCATGTTCTTACACTTATCTGGGGTGGTGGGGATGTATTCATTGCGGAGCAGCTCAGATTAGTGAAGTGCAGTGCTAGTTCAAAGTGTTCAACCAAAACTGGATTGAGTGACCTCTCTTCAGCAATCTGTTTCATAGAAAAGATAAGCTACACATACATTATACCCTTTCAAATAAATAAACAATACACACATTTATAATGCATTCAAAATACATACTGTACATTCACAATACATTCTGAATATACGCTGACAGTCCATATGTCAAAGACCAATCTTAATCCGATTTTACTAATAGGATAATCAGAAATATTTCTATGAGGTTTGACACTATGTAGGAAACATCTACACACAGATGATGCATCCTAATTTCGCCATTGCTGTTGCAGGAATTGTCTTTAGTTATTCTGTAACTAAAATGCATCATCCTTGACAAAAGTCCATTCATTAGAATCCTCATATAAATTATTTTTATTGCTGTTTATTTTCTGTGATGCCTGACCTGCCAGGCATGGTATGCTTTTTTCTGTTCAATTCCTTGCAATGGAAACATGCTGTTCTTCTGTTTACACACAATATGGTCGATCTATATCAGTATGAAAATGAATGAATATTTTTGTCAGATAAAAAGGAAAGTTCAGTACACTCATAGTGAGCTGTTGTTTACAAAGCCTCTGAAAAAAAATATATTAGAAACAGCAGCAAATATTTTTGTGGTTTACAATTAGTGCTAAACCTTGAACACTTTTAGTGCCTAGATCCAGTGCCATTTGATTGTGCAATATAGTGAAGTGTTTTTTCCATCAGCACCATCATGTAACAGAGCAATGACCTTCACACCAATGTATTTCATTGGATGTGGAAATAAATGCTACAGGTGGAAGGGAAAGCAATATAGCCCAGAATTATGGGTAGCAATATGGCAGTTATGACAGCACAGTCACCTACACAGGCATCAGCATTGATGTTGTGTTGAGGTGGGATTATTGCTTTTGGCATTTCTATAGTGTGGTATGCCATGGCGGTAATGATGACATATGGATGTTAATACAATCCAATCAACGCCCGCGCCCTCGTGGGCTCATGTTTGTTTATTGAAATCAATTCACCAATTCTGCTCTAATAACATGCTTTATCCTGACCCAATTGTTAAAGGAGACAATAGTTACTAATTCTCACAAAAACATCAGCACACGTGGCAAGCGTTTTTGGCATTACCTAGCTGTGTGCTCGTAGACCGTGAATGATTGAAGATGCTCTAGAAGATTTTCAATATTGAATTGTGTTTCTTGGCCTCAAACGATCCTGGCTGTAGGCCTATTCTGAGTTAGTGTATTTTGCAGGTAATGGAGGAAACAGAAAAGGCCTTTTTAAAAGGAAACACCCCTGACATGCTGAATAGGTCCCGGCAATCCAAAATCTATAGAGGGCAGCTTTGATGTTATGAGGCCCTAATCGCACAGCATCACTGTTTTTAGTGTCTCATATTTAGTGCTCTTTCCTCTGGCTGTGTATATAGGAAGGAAATATGAGGTTATGCCCTTGCTGTTATTGGAGTTATAGACACATCTTTGAAAGTGTAAGGATGCGGTTGGGTTGGAGTCTAAGAGGTACTAAAGTGTGATTTCAGTCTCTTATCTCTAGGCTTAAAGTCCATTATGCCAGGCTTTGTGTCTGTTTGTAAACTCACCTTCTAAACGGTTGATTGCACTCTATACCTTTGCCAATAGAAACTGGAGGATTGCGATCAAAGCACTTTTTATTCTGATACATATTTCACTGAGGTGAACCAGTGGAAGCAATACAAATGCATCAAATTATAAGCAGGCAGCAGTACAGGTAAAATGATTGGTTTAAGTCAAGAAGTGTGCAAAACTCATACAAACAACACATCTTTTGATATTGAATCATTTTAATGATATTTCATTATGCTGCCTGAACCATTGACGTTTTACAGAGCAGATAAATTGCTACGTTTGTGTGTGTTTGTGTTTGCTGTTAAATGTGTTTTTTCACTTCATCTAAAGAGCCCTACACAAACCTAGCACTCCAGAGTGTTCTGTTTTTCTGCAGTAATTTCAGGGCAAAGGCAGAGCCCTTCTCAGACATTATTATTGGAAGTGATGGGTTTTGTCTGTCTCTGCAGAGGTGGTGCTGCTGTACACAGGTACAGCACGTCTGTTTGATTTGGCGCAGGAAGATACAATCAGCTGGAGGTATGCCGCTGTCTTTAAAGGTACCCTACACCACCAGCCGTCATCCGTCATGTCTTACAGAACCCTGAACAATCAGCCACCATTCAGAGGCCAGCACAACCATTCCCCATTGGGCCCCATCTGGAGTGGATAATCCCATCCACCCCGCCATCCCATTACAAGCTGACATGACAACGCCCCAATCAGTAGGGACCAACAACCCAAAAACCCGGGTTGGCTGCAGTGGCAGGAAGATTAAGAGAACACTGCCAGAGTTGAGCTACACAAAATAAGGCATCTGGAAAACACCATTTGATAAATAATTTCTTTTAGGTAATATTTTTATATATTTTTACTAGAAATAAATGGAGGATGGTGGAATTGGCCAGCATTGGCCAACATGAGGGTTTGGAAATTGAATGTCTGCCTTCCTTTTTTGTGCTATACTGACTTCTTGCGGCAGAAAGGTACCAAAGTACCAAAGGCAGGGTGCAATGTAATTCATAAGAATTCAAAAAAAGTTTCAAGATGTTACAGTATTTCGGTTTGATATGAAAAAGAAATACCCCATAGTGTAATGTTTTGAGTTTTGCTGGACCAAGGCGGAGACACAAAGAATAAAGAAAATGCATTTAATAACAGAATGGAAAGAAAACTACAAGTAACGGGCTGGCAGGCAAAAACAGACTGGTGGCAGCGACGGACACGAACAAAGCATCAAGCAAAATGGCAAAGGGCAAACAGAAGTAGGGGCAAACTAAATAGGGAGCTAACGGGAACTAAACAACCAATAGATAAAATCTAAATGGGACAGGGCACATTCAGAAACCAAAATAAAAAATGAACAAAACATGCTACATGCAAAAACAGAAAACCTAAGGGAACAGAACCTCGCACATAGCACTTTAAATATTGTACAAATGTTATTCACAACTGTTGACAAACATGTGTCTGTTGAGAAACTTAATGTCAGATCTGTAAGAGAACCCATGGATTGATGATTAAATGACGAATGCAAAATAAAGTTGGCAAATGAGTTAGTATGTTTAACTGACTGGCTTTAATAATCAATTAAGAAATGTTGTGACTTCTTAATTTATTACAGTTGAGTCATTTATAATGGAACCTGTTCATTTTGCTGACTAGTTCGATGTGCAATGTAAATATAAATTGGAAAACCAGTTCAAAGTGAAAAGACAATGAACAGAGAAATATTTCTTTTTTAGAAAAACAAATTACAGATATGGATTTTATATTTTGAATTTGGTAACCAGTAGTTATATAACAAATAAAACCCCAACATATTTGTGAGTGAGAGCTTTTCTAGCATTCTTAATATGCGGTGTGGTGTTCCTCAGGGTGGGCCTTTGGGCCGTTACTGTTCTATATATTTTTTTTCAATGGTTGGTCCCTTGTTTTATTAGTACCTAAATAACTATGCATGCTGATGATTTCACACTATAATTGTCAGCACCCACAACCAGTGAGCTGGCTGAAACTCTGAACAATAACAACATCTAACAATGGTATATAACCAATTTTATTTTGTATCTTTATTTCAAGGGATAAACACAAGAAAAAGCTCTGTTTCTATGAAATAACCATATATTATATTTGAGTTTTTTACCTAACTCTGCAACATGCATCTTATAAGGCAGTCTTTCACCCAAACACACAGTTAAGTAATTATACTTAAAAAAACTTAGGAAGAGATATTTGGTGGAAATCAATATTGGGTGGAATAACCCTGATTTTTTATCGCAGCTTTCATGCGCATGCTCTCCACCAATCTATCGCATTGCTGTTGGGTGACTTTATGCCACTCCTGGCACAAACATTCAAGAAGCTTGGCTTTATTTGATAGCTTGTAACAATCCATCTTCCTCTTGATCAAATTCCAGAGGTTTTCAATGGGGTTCAGGTCTGGAGATTGGGCTGACCATGACAGGGTCTTGATCTGGTGGTCCTCCATCCACACCTGTATTGACCTGGCTGTGTGGCATTGTCCTTCTGGAAAAAAAATTCTCAGAGTTGGGGAAGATTTTCAGAGCAGAAGAAAGAAGGTGTTCTTCCAGGATAACCTTGTACTTGGCTTGATTCATGCATCCTTCACAAAGACACAGTTGCCCGATTCCAGCATTGCTGAAGCATCCCTAGATCGTCACCAATCATCCCACAAATTTCACAGTGGGTGTGAGACACTGTGGTTTGTAGGCCTCTCCAGGTCTCCATCTAACCATTAAATGACCAGGTGTTGGGCAAAGCTGAAAATTTGATTAGTCAGACCTTACTCCTCTACGGTCATGTTCTTATGGTCATTTGCAAACCTCAGCCTGCCTCTTCTTTGCTTCTCATTGATTAAGGACTTTTTTTCATCAATGAGAAGCAAAGGCGCCTGTTTTGGACTGTCCTTACCGTGCACTTCACCCCAGCTGCTGTTTGCCATTATTTTTGTAGGTCACTTGATGTCATCCTACCGTTGTTGGGTGACATTTGAATGATTTTACGGTCAAGTGGACAGTCATTTTCAGCCTCTGCCAGTCCGTAGCTTTGTTGTTCCCAATGTCTGTTGCTTGACCTTGTACTTATGAACTGCGGTCTTTGAACATTTCAGGATGGAAGCAACTAATTTTTTTCCAGAGCTGTATAGATGTATGTTTTTATACTTCTTACATTCAACTTTCTACATCAATGTTATTATTGGTACAGTTAAATTTATGCTTTCGGCAAAGGAATGTATACTGGGATTTTCCACCATTCTTACTTGTAAATCCAATTTATCAGATGAGATGTAGAAATCTGTAAACTGCCATCTTCAGGTCTCCCCACAAATGTTCAATAGGTGTTTTCCCTGAATCAGTCTCCCAGTCCCTGCCACTGGGAAATATCCCCATAGCATAATGCTCCCAACATCACGCTTCACCTTGAATCACAAACCTCTGATTTTGCACTTGGCATTCATGATTAATAGTTACTTTTTTCAACAAACAAGAGAAATATTATCTCTTATGCTCTGAGTCCTTTAAGTGCTTTTTGGAAAACTCCAGACAGCATGTCTTTTAGCTTTTAGTCAGGAATGGCTTCCATCTACCCACTCTATCATTAAGGCCTGATTGATGGAGTGCTGCAAAGATGGTTGCTCTTCTTCAGTTATAGCTCTATGAAATATATTCTGAAGGTATGTACAGTGGGCATTGCGTTCTTGGCCACCTCCTCACCAAAACCCTTCTTGCCGGTTACTTAGTATTGGTTTGTTAGAGGTTTCAAACTTTTACCACTTTCACAGTGATGGAGCCCAGAATCCTAGGAACTTTCAGTGCGGTAGCATTTTTTTAAAGCCGCCATCAATTCTACTCACAAATCTCTGACGTCTACATAGATTTCTCAGCTGTGCACTACGAAGTGAGGGAACGTAAACTGACAGGTGTATATCTTTGCAAAATATGTCCTATCAATTGAATTTGCCATAGGTGGACGCCAGTCACATTCTATGGAAATCTTAAGGATGTTTGAAGGACAAAGTATGCATCTGTGCTCAATTTGGAGTGTGAATGTTCTAAATATGTTCTTAAACATATATATGTGAATATACATTATATATTGTATATTTCTATTCATTTAGTATAATAAATGACATGCTACCTTGATTACTATACTACTACTTCCATTATCTCATGTGTTTTAATGTTTATGTGGATGTCAGGAAGAGTAGCTAATAGGGATCCTAATAAACGAAACTTCCCAGCAGTAATGGAAGCCATCAAACCGTTTCACCTGCCCCTTCTCTCCATATGCATTGTAATGACCATTTTCAGAGAAACATCTCCGGCTTGCAATGACCTGGTGAAATTATCAGGTTGATCAATACCCTTAGCACTAACAGATTACTCAAGATCATGCCCCTAAACAAAGAGGCTTTTCACTGGAAGTGATGGCTTATAGGTTTTTTCCAAAACATGTCTGGCTGTTGACTTTCCAACTTCATAATCTACTGTTCATAGATGACCAAAGAATTACTGTCTGTCAGGATTATGGTTAACCCTCTGTATGTGAGAGCAAAGGGCTGACGGTATGATGGGATACAAAATGTATATATAGAGATGAGACAGATGGAGAGGATGGGTATAGAGCAAGAATGGCAAACTCAACATTTACATATCGCAGTGGAAATTGTGTATACATGAACATAAATAAACTGATCTGAATTACTGAACTTCCCATGGTTTTGATGTTTTTATGTACTTACTGTTGGCAGTGAAGCAAAACTATTAGATGCTTTAATAGTGTACTTTTCCATTTGTTCACGGAGAGACACATTTACAAAGAATTGTCATCTGTACTGGCTTAATGTGAACAGTGATGAGATCGGGAGGTGTAATGTACCATAGAAAACAGCTGAGGAGCACTACAAACATAGTAAAGAATACATTCCTTATGACATTGTAAAAAACTAAGCTATTTTCTCTGCTAAAACATAAACAGCATTTTCTTAATTTGAAAAATGGTGGTCAAAGGATAGAGACAGAAAATGTGAGACATGCAGGAAGGCATGGAGACAGAAGGTGAGATCTGAGACAGCCACCTCAGGGGTGGAGAGCTGTAGTGTGACAAAAGATAAAGACCTCGACATTGCCCCAAACAATACAGATTTTCACTCTTTAAATTAAAGACCCAGTGGGAGAAAAGTTGTACAGCAGATTAATTAGCCCCATACCATCCCAAGCACAGCGGCCAAAGTAGAAATACAATGTCCAAGACCAGGTTGATGTTGCCCACATGTCAAAGAAGCAAACCAGAACTCTAGCTCTGGCTATTGCAAAAGCGTGTGCCACACTTCCTATCTATCAATTTGTCACCAACATTTCTTTAAACAAGCATAAAATAACTACAACATCCAGAGAAATACACCAATGAAATCAACCATATGATAATTAAAAACGAAATATATATATATATATATATATATATATATATATATATATATATATATATATATAGTTATTAATTACCTGTTTTAATGAAATACATCAAGTATGTGCTTGTAAAATCAATGTGTTGATGAGATTGTGTTGTATTCCAGTGCATTAGGTCCTGAGGCATGTTGTGGTTTATTGTGGAGTGTTGTAGGCCATTTAACAGAGTCAAGGCGAGGAGAGGCTATGATTCACAAAGGGCCTCTGGGGGACAGATCGTTGAGAAGAAGCAGCACATCTTCCTTCACCTGATCAAAACAACACTATGGTCTTCCGATAGTTGTATGAGGGACAGAAATGGTTCCTACACTAGGAAATGGTTACACAATACAGAAAATAAAATATACATAAAACAAAGAAATGTCACTAGTCCACCCGCAAGAAAACCTTTTCATTTTGGGTGAATAGGGTTCTAATCACCAGGGGTCCTCCAGAAGGTGTTGCAATTGGCAATCCCTGAATAGACAGGGTTTGGGGTTGTATATCAAATACCAAAATACATTGTTGCGCTGGAGCTACTCTGTGGCGGTTGTAAGCTCAATAGAGGTAGATGACCAGAAGAGTTTCTTTCGGCATGTAAGGATTACCAGCTAGACTTGTCTGTTGAGCAAGCAGCGTGATGAAAACCAGAACAGCATCCAGCATTCTTTGGAAGACACCTATCTCACTACTATATTCGAGAAAGGAAATTAAATATTTTTGCTAATATAGGACATTTTTTAAAGGATAATTGATGGCTACAGCCACTTACTAACAGTCTTTTAAAAGGTAATGCATACTAGTTTTGTGCACATTAATATTCAGTGTATAATTCTATTTTCTCTTACCACATCAACTCAGTCAAATTGTCACAATGTTATTTTTTGTCACTTTTGCTCAGATATAGTTGTTGGCATGAGGAACTACATTCCAGACCTGTCGACAGTTTGAGGTCCACAATATGACCTTTTGAAAATAATTGTGAACTTAAAGTATGTCTATGAAAGACTGCAGGGTCTATTTCAAGACTTCACAAAAAGGTAGCTTTTGAAAGAAATGGTTTAAAAAAACAGATATCTGATCCCGCTCCATTTTTATGGAGATTGTGCGAAGAAACATATTCTTTGCTTATCTCAGGAGCTTGAACTTGGGTTATGTAAAGACATAGAAGCAATCGGCCTGGCAGCTAAAGTATTAGCATTTAAATGTAAAAGTGTTTGAAGTGTTTATAGTAGCACTGGACCCTCAATACACTAAGTCAATTCATCATTGTTTATTACACTGAACAGAATTGTATACTTTTGTTTTTGCCCCCATTCATCGAGAACTGAACTCAATGATCTAAGAATTTTTCTATGTACACAAAAGGCCTATTTTCACTGTATTGATAGTGTCCGGGGGTGTCCAGGAGGTCCGTAAGACAGTCAGTATCTGGTGTGACCACCAATTGCCTCACTCAGTGCAACACATCTCCTTTGCATAGAGTAGATCAGGTTGTTGACTGTGGTCTGTGGAATGTTGGTCCGCTCCTCTTTAATGGCTGTGCGGAGTTGCTGGATATTGGCAGGACCTGGAACACGCTGTTGTATACATCAATCCAGAGCATCCCAAACATGCTCAATGGGTGACGTCTGGTGAGTATGCTGGCCATGCAAGAACTGGGATGTTTTCAGCTTCCAGGAATTGTGTACAGATCCTTGCAACATGGGGCCGTGCATTATTTTGCTGCAACATGAGGTGATGGTCGTGGATGAATGGCACAACAAAGGGACTCAGGATCTCGTCATGGTATCTCTGTGCATTCAAAATACCATCAATAAAATGCAGCTGTGTTCGTTGTCCATAACACACGCCTGCCCATACCCTAACCCCACCACCACCATGGGCGACTCGATCCACAACGTTGACCTCAGCAAACCACTCACCCACACAACACCATACACACTGTCTGCCATCTGCCCTGTACAGTGAAAGTTTTGATTAAACCGTAAAGAAAACACCTCTCCAAAGTGCCAGACACCATCGAATGTGAGCATTTGCCCACTCATATCGGTTACGACAACGAACTGCAGTCAGGTCGAGACCCCGATGAGGATGTTGAGCATGCTGATGAGCATTCCTGAGACGGTTCCTGACTGATTGTAGCAGCAGCTGTCCAGCTGGTTGGTTTCAGACGATCTTGGAGGTGAAAATGCTGGATGTGGAGGTCCTGGGCTGATGTGGTTACACGTGGTCTACGGTTGGATGTACTGCCAAATTTTTTGAATCGCCTTCTCACGCTCCCCCAAAACATCTGTGGCACTGTGCTGTGTGATGTCTGTGGCATTGTGGTGTGTGATGGAACTGCACATTTTCAAGTGGCCTTTTATTGTGGCCAGCCTAAGGCACACCTGTGTAATATTCATGCTGTCTGATCAGCATCTTGATATGCCACACCTGTGAGGTGGATGGATTATCTCAGCAAAGGAGAAGTGCTCACTAACTCAGATTTAGACAGATTTGTTAACAATATTTGAGAGAAATAGGCATTTTGAGTCCAAAGAAAAAGTCTTAGTTCTTTGAGTTCAGCTCATGATGAATGGGGACGAAAAAGTTTGCGTTTATAATTTTGTTCAGTGTATTATGCCATTTTCAGTGACCTACTTCAGCAAGGTAAATTGTGAAAATGGGAAGAAAACAAAAAGAAAAGCATCGCCACTAGGCATTATAATGAATTTGTTTCTCCTACTACCAATATTACACTGAAATTTAAAAAGGTTGTTATGATTGTCGTTAGTATTTTAGCAGCACTACAATAGACTTTTTCCCCCATTCAAACCACTGCAACCATTTTCAGCAGTTTTTAACCAGTTAAAACAATATGTTGGCAACATGAAACAGAATGCTCTAAATGGATACCAGCAATGTCACTCTAAAGAACCTTTGACAAACAGGTTGATGTGACATTGATATGACTGCAGGCAGAGCTGCTCCATGTCACATGCCATAAGGCTTTAACACAGACATACAGTATAAGCCTGGCAGATAAACACTGATTTGCATGTGCCAGTCTCAGTACAGATTATAACTCTCCAGGCCCCTGTCAATATAAAGGCATGTTTTGGCTATTTTCTAGCATACCTAATCTAGTGTCTAAGGAAAGTAAGGTCAGTAAAAGATGACTTGTCGTAGGAAAAACTTTAAAGCATTCCGTTGCAAAGGTCATGCTGCCTAAGTTCACAGCAAACTACTGTGGGTTGTGTTTTAAAACAGTATTTCAATCATTATTATCTTTTTTGGGGGGGCAATTAAGTTAATGTGCTGTCTTATGGAAATAGGCATGCCTTAGTACAGTATTGTTTTGATTATTTACATCTGGTACTCTTAGATGAGATGGGATTTACATGTTGTAGATTACAGGTTGAATTTTAAATATAAATGTGAATATTTTGCCTGGTGGTACTTGTTGTTTTGTTGTGTTTGCATTTTGATACTTTTAAATCACAAGTTATTTCAATGACTTACTGGGTTATTTGAAACAGTGCTGATAATAAGAATTTTAAGCCACTCAAATGTATTTATCTTAACCAATTTCGGAAGCTATTATTTCACTGTTCTATTACGTGTAATATAATCAATATGTTTATCTATGTCTTGCAGACATTGATTTAGATTTTTAGCATTTAATAACTATACTTTTTACATTCATGAATAACATTTTGTCAGATTAGCCTCTTTCCCAGGAAAGTAGAACATAAAGTACATATGCTGTTTAGAAAGATGGTTTAGTTAGATAATTGCATGCAAGCAGTAGGGTCCATTCTTGAGTACTCTATTATGTTGTTGTGTTTGCTATGTGCAGGTGATGATATATGTGAAAGGCTTTATGTGATCCAAATTTGTTTAGATGTAAGATTGTTTTACAAGTGAGTTAGATACCGTAACATGTGCAAGATTGAAAGGCTCACTTCTAATACATAATTGTTGTTGAAGACAGAATTATACAATAACCTCCAGCCATCATCTGGGAGTCCAACAAGTTATTATTAGGAAAACAAAAAAATCAATCACCCGGAACCACAGGCTAGATGGACAGCACGTTATTTACAAACACGACAGGCTTGTTCCACAGACTAAAATGACACAATACGCAACGCCATATTTTTTTACAACTGTATTTCCTCTTTGTTTTTGTTTATAGGATGAAGATAGTAGAGCACACAATCATCTACATATTATGTATTGAACTAATAAAGTATGCACTCATATTTACACAAAGTGTTTTTCAAAATGTACAATTAATTCTGCACTATTCCCTGTAGGTTTTTTCACACAAAACCCTGCATTGAATACACTAATGTTTACTAATTTGTGGTATGAAACAAATATTCCACAGGTTTGGACTGTTCTAATATACTGTGCAACACCAAGTGTCTGAATACAGACGTTAGCAATGGTATATTGGCCTTTTACCACCAAACCTATGAGGTGTCTAATTTTCAGTCAAATGGGGGAGACATACCAATAAATATTGGAATATCAATGCAATGTATAATATAATGTTCTATAGTTACCAGGAAGACAATAAATTATATTACATTCTAACATTGCATTCTACAGTATACCTTTATTATACAGTTTACAATAGAACTCTTAATTAAACACTAGAATTTTTAATTCGGGTCACTTTGGACATGTTCAGGTCATTAGACGGAACAGTCATTGAGGAACATTGGCAATGATCTCACAGAGCAACACACAGCAGTGGGGTACAATGTGCATTCATGCAATGCTCCTGGCAGTGTTGTTTGTCCATGTTTGATTGCTCTGGGTGGGGCTGTGTTACTCTGAATCTCATCAGGCAGGCTCACACTGTGACCTGGGACTCCTGAGTGTGATAAGCAAAAGGACAAAATAGAGTGGTCCTGTAGCAGTCTGTGAATTGTCATCAAATGGTAGGAAAGAAATGGTCTGACACACGTAAAATGCCTCTGTGCGGTTCCCTGTGCACAACATTGCTCATTCTCTTGCTATGGGGTACAGTATTAACTGAGATAGCACATCCCAACACTGGGATTTGTATTCCCAGGAATAGAGCCCCCTCTCCCAGAAAGTAATTAATTAGCTACAATTTGGAAAGTTTTGAATTAGATGAACAGACTGTTCATTAAAATCTTATTTTTGTTTTGCGGATGTCTTCAAAGGGAGTACTATTAAACAATACTGAAATAATTAACAAGGAAGCCCCATGGATTATCAGGGTACAGCGTGTGTCCATGAGAGCAGAGCATGAAATAAACTGACAAATCCCCTATTTACAACCAGAAGGAACACTCCCCTACTGCCAGTGTGTTTTACTTTCTCTGAAACCCTGCGGGTGATGTCCGTCTTCTACAGCAGACAGATCATATTTGCACCTATTCTTCTAACAGAAAGATGACAGATTCAGAATATGGATTATGACATCCAGTAGCACACAGACACATCCTTAAAGCTTATAGAAGTGTTTGTGAGGTTGGTGGTTTTTGGACTACCTGAATCTTAAACATTTCTGTAAATGTGGTGGATTCACAGTTGTCTGCTTTCAATAATATAGAGATTAAAAATGCCAAGGCAGAGTTGGGTACAAAATATTTGAATTCATGTGATGTGACAACACCTCTTCCACAGGTTATTTTCTTTATTTTGTTGGTCAGCCATTGTCATCAGACAAAGGAGCTGTATTGCCACATCTTTTTCCAGCTTAAAATATCATTTAACATATTGTAACAAAATTAAATCATCTGGCAGGTTATGAAATGTGTCTAACATAACTGTCAAGCCCCATGCAACACTGTGTTAAACCATTGGTTAAAGGGAACAGTGCCTCTGTTTTTCACATTCCTTTGTTATGCCATCACATATTATCTGTTTTGATCACTTGTATTCCCAGTTGGCCACTGCCTGAGTGCCTGGATACTCAATACTCTTGATAGAGTGCATTTCCATGTTTCCTCTATTAAGCAAGATCCATCCCCATATGCTCTGCATTTCAAGGCATGTCTTAATGTGAAAATATAAGATTTATCTTATCTTTTTCAGTTAAGAATATATTATAGGCAATGTGTTGGTCAGTTTCAAATGCCACAATATGGTTGACATCCATATTGTGGACCAACATTTAAATGAAGCAATGGTTATCAAACACGGTTCACCATTTGTACATTGTCATCTTGACTGCGTCTTCATTCTCCATAGATTTTTGCATTGCTTGCCCACTGCAGTTTTACTCAATCAGATGCAAATAGATTTGCTATCTATTTTGTAATCGTTGTTATGCCTTGATTGCTTGCCTAGATAGCAAACACATACTGTACGTCTCACAAGATCGGGAGATCGCATTCTATTTAGAACATCAAGGGGAGGTCGGCTGTGAGTGTGAGATCCGAATGTTCAAACGGGGCTATGAAATATTTGGTGTAAAATGAGTCTTGTGGTATAAGATTATCCTTGAACATTTAGAAAATAAATTGTATTTACCATGTTTGCCATTTAACACAATTGTTCTCAAACAAGTCCTGTAAAAAATTCTCATGTTTAGATGTTACATGTTTTACTTCTCTAACCCTTTATGTCCACTTCAGATCTTTTCTTTAATTTGATGTTTTCACGGCAGAGCATTTTCTTTTA
This sequence comes from Esox niger, assembly GCA_016801105.1. Classification (NCBI taxonomy): domain Eukaryota; kingdom Metazoa; phylum Chordata; class Actinopteri; order Esociformes; family Esocidae; genus Esox; species Esox niger. The sequence goes on along the minus strand of JACXGJ010000877.1, from coordinate 43,980 downwards.
AGAATTTAATAGCAATGAAGCTAATAGCTTGATAAACTTGATGTTAAGATATTCCCTTGTCTCTTCATTTTACAAATACACAAAAGCAGTTAGAAAAGCATGTTATGATATAGCAAAAAAATATATTTCCTTTATGATCATTAAATACATATTCTATGTTATTTTGTGTTCATTTTGTAAGAGTCACTAATTTGTTGAGGTTGTGTAACATTATTCCGGATTGATCAGAACCTCAAATAAAGGTCTGTTAAACATTGTATGTACAGAGGCTGGGAAACAATGAGCTTTGACATGCATCGTTCAAACAGGGCAGAAGTGCAAGTGAGATCAGACAAACGTTTCCGTGACATCTTGCCCATGGGCAAACAATCTTGTAGTCGCATAATAATTTCATTTGGAATTGTGCCAAAAAGTATTTGCAAGCATATTTATTGTTATTTCTATTGTATTGAAAAGAGGTACTGAAAGCAAACAATGCGAGTTGCAGCAAGAAAGGCTACGAGAATGGTCTAAACATTTTCTTAACCTTGTAAATGAAAACTTTTAAAAAGGCAGGGTTGGTTATTACAATATAAATGCTTTGTTCATTCAGAATTATCTAAACATGAGGGATATGCGTGGCCTAAAGGACCTACATCCAAATTCTATGGTAGAGAGAGAGAAAGGGAGAGAGTTACCACAATTAAGAACAGGAACCAAGAAAGAGCATTAACAGCGAACCAGTCTTGCTTTTATTACTTGCTTTTTGTAACTGTTTGAATTGAAATTGGGTTGTCTCATTATGCAAGTTACTTTCCTATCAGATATCCTTCCTGTGCATGTGATGTCACACATTACTGCTTTGCATCGATGGTGGAATGGGTGCTGGCCAGTTTGTGCGCCAATACAAAATAATTCCTAATATACAGTGATGATATGAGTCAGGAGGTGTTCACTCCCCTCACTACAATCTCCATACTACGCCATCTCGATGTATTGTGCCCACACTGGGCTGACGTTCACAAGATGTATGTGTGCTAGCGGGGTGGTTCAACCTGGCTTGTCTGCTGCTGTGATGAACTAAAAGTGTCATTGTCTCAAGTCAGATAGTGTATATTTAAGTATGTATCTTGAAATACATGTTCTGTTAAGCAGCAGATTATTTATGGCTTGCTTGGATCAGTATTTTTTTAATGTTAGGATAATAGCATATTGTAGCAAAACAGCGTTCTGAGCTAACCCTACCCCCATATGTTTGCGAGATATTAAACAGATTTGATATCAAACAAGGCTCAGGGGCCCCCAAAATAATATGGTAAAAAATAGGGTAGCTCTGACTTTCATGGAAAATTCATGGAAAATTACTAATGGCTATATGTTGATCTGCCAGGTGCGAAGAACGTGAAAGCATTGTTGGTCATTCAATAATGCTGGGGGTGCTTTTCATTATATTCTTAGAACGTGGGCATCACTACACCCATTTCTTTACCCTTAGAATGTGGGTTGTCCGGTATTCACCACTTCACACCATTGACATTAGCTGTCCAATGAAGCTTTACTTTGCTTGGCATTATTTCCACTGAAAGTGCTACTTTGGGTTTCAAGGAGGGACATTAACCAACTCTCATCTGGCTATGTATCAATTACATCATGTAGCAGTATCTCAAGGTGAAAAGAACTTTAAAAGCGGGACACAATGCACTGAGATACCCATCTGGCCTTGGGGGAGCAACCTAGTTTCGAGATCTACCAATGATTTCCATGAATGCATTGTTCAATCCATAGACCCAAGAGGTCTGTGTGTCCTCAACCCAGGCACATTTAGTACCAGCAAACACAAAATCATTCTTCTTTCTTCCCGGTCACCATTTGGCAACTGCGACGTGGCAGGCATTGTGATGTCATTTATCCTACTTACCACAGTGCCGGAACTCACACTAAAAGCTCTGACATTGGGTAAACAAAGTTCCACATGACTATGAGCTCATCAATAAATTCTTAATGAAATGTTCAGACTCTTTTCTGTCTTTTCAAACCACCAAGCAGGACCCCTTATAATGAGTTGTTTGAAGTCCAGGGGTTTTCAAATCATTTGGGAGACTGAGAAAAAGAGTGAGAGTGAGAATAAGGGAGAAAGAAATGGAAAGTGAAAAACAGTTTTGCCTGAATAAGTAAACAAAGCCTTGGATTTCAAATGCTTTTTCAACCCGTTGTACAACATATTCTCGTGCATGCCATTAATTCATCAGGTTTAGATGTTTAGATGTACGTAAGGCATTGGTTTTAGGCAATAACACATCTATGTCAGTAGTCCTAATGTTACAAGCAAAACAGAATTAAGTGCTTCAACACACGCTATGTGCAATTGTATCACATTTGGTTTGATGTTCCATGCTGCTGTATCAGGTTGTTAGCAGTTTTAAATGGTGCCTGAGTATGTCATGAGTACAGTAAATGAATGTATCTGTCAGAGGCATTTGGGTTAAGCTCCTACACGGAGGCATGGCTTGTGTATGCAAGGAGGGAGCGCATTACATAACTTCCCCCGATTAAATAACTGAACAGCTGAAAGACGTTTGAAATTATTCATGACAGGCACTTGGTCTGCCAAAGGGAGGCTTTTCATGCCAATCTAGTGCCATCGAAATCGCAGTCCTTTGAGGTGCACACCTTCTAAGTGTAATACTGAGATGTCTTCATAGGGATTCATCTAGAGATATTGACATAGATACACTGTACTCAGGGAAATGAATGAAACATATTTCTGACAATTTGATTATTAATATTCCTAGGTGTGTCTGTTTCTGTGTATGCAAAGATGTAGCGTATATGGGTCAGTGACAGATATTTGTCCAAGCAGTCTTTTATGACTATTTTTTTATATTTAGTTCTGCATAGGTTTATTTGCTTTTTGTACATTTCAGAATACCAACATATCTTTCTTATATTTTTCTATCAAAAAGTATTTTATAAAATGTTGCATGTAATGTCTTGCTGTTGCGAAATGAAGATCTAATAGAGGTCCAAGTAAACACATTTTGATTAAAAAAATATATGTTTATTGAAATGCAATGTTCTGGTCTACAGTACTGTAATGTACTGTACAGTAGAGAAATATAATGAACTTAACTATGTATACTTTACTTTTCTTGCCAAACTTGAGAAACATACTTTAGATATGTTTCTAGATATGTCTATATCCATAATTATATATGATGCTTTTATGATACAGATTGGATGCATATTTAGTGTACCCAAATTTGGTCTGGTTTAAAGATGGAGCTTATTAGTGTCAGCTGTGCATAAATGGCTGACTGTTGATTGAATGAGATATTTGAAACCCTCATGCCAAAAAGCTTTTATTATTGGTATTGTTTTATAGCAAAAAAATCAGTGTAGCTGTGTTCTTAACTAAGATTTTCATCCAGATATTTTATGCGGAACCGACTGGTTCTCACTGTTCCACATTGCCTTTCTCCAGGGGAGATATATTGGGGAATTGGATTGATTGACTAATTGACTGGTGTAGACATCACTCATTAGTATTGGTTAAGAAAAACGGACTGAATATTTGGACTGACTCTCAAACAAAAGGTGAAATCTGGTAAGCAGTCAAACCTGGCACCCCTCCATTTCAGTTGTACATTCACCTTGTACATTCATTCATACACCTTGTACATTCATTCATTTGCTTCTTTGCACGTACAGAATTTTTACAGTTGTTACACAAACACATTTATCTCGGGAACTCACTGCTGCTATCTCTTCATCCCAGGTACACATGCTACCTTAATACATCACCCCTTCATTTGCCTCCTTTGCACTCCTTGAATGCCATTTTAAAATTGCCAGTGGTACCCGAACACCTCTATTGGCCTTATTGCCTTTTTTATTCAAAATCGTTACAGCTGCAAATGAGAATATGACATTTTTCTAGCTGTGTATCTATTGTGGATATGCCACAATCCGATCAATGTGATTATAACTCTAATATCTGTACAGTATAGTTAAAAGTTATATCCTTGTCGCTGTGCATTTACCATACTATCATTTTGCAGAAAAGTTTGAATCTAAACCCTGATAGGTTGGGGTCATTTAAAAATGTCCCTGTTTTTGAAAGAAAAGCTAATTTTTTGTCCAATAAAATGACATAATTTGATTCAGAAATGCAGTGCAGACATTGTTAATATTGCAAATGACTATTGTACCTGGATTTATAATGGAATACCTACATAGATGAACAAACCGAGGCCCATTGTCAGCAAACATCAGTCCTGTGTGCAATTGCATTTTGAGTTTGCTAATCCAAGTTTATCATATTAAAATGCTATGCGATGAAGCCTTTTTGCAATTATGTTAGCACAGCTGAAAATTGTTATGCTGATCAAAGACACAATGAAACTGGGCTCTTTAGGCTAGTTGAGCATCAGGAGCATTAGCAATTGCCATTTGTGAAATAGCCAAAAATCTGAAGAAATTATACAAGCGTATGCAGTACTCCTTTCACAGGACAACAACAAACTGTCTCTAACCACAACAAAAAAGGAATTTGAGGCCCCAGTGCACAACTGAGCCAGAGGACAGATACATTTGTGTCTAGTTTGAGAAACAGACCACTCACAGATCCTCAACTGTTAGCTTAAAAATAATTCACCGTAAAAACACACCAGTCTCAAGATACACAGGGAAGAGGCGACTCCTGGAGGCTGGCTTTCTAGGCAGTCTTCACTGTATTTCTGATCATTTTGATGTTATTTTTTTGGACAAATGTGCTTTTCTTTCCAAAACAAGGAGATCTCTCAGTGACCTCAAACTTTTGAATGGTAGTGTGTATGTATACAGTATAGTGTGGCGGTTGTTTTAGATTTTATATTTTCACTTTCACCATATGCCAACCATATTCCAACCTCAATCTCTGAGTTTTACCTCAACTTAACATTCAAACCTATTACAAACATTTACCCTTACCATAACAATGCACAGTGAATATCAAAAGTGTAGAAGTTTGTTTCGGTTTTACATTTGAGCAATTTGACTGACAGCTAACATAAAATAAACTGCCATTAAATGGTAACTTACTCCATTATCTACAGAGAGCACTACACACTATAATTAAAATGGCTGGCCATGTTATATCTGTGTTGCTGCAGGTATGGCAAGGAGTTGTGTTTTCTTTCGATCTAGTGTTGTGTGAATATCTCTGTGTCTCTCTCACGCTCCCTCTCTCTACCTCTCTCCCTATACATAATTAATTATTGGCCTGTGGCCTTCCCTTCCAGATAACTTGGCCAGCAAATTAACCTTCGGGCTCCTGGTGTAGTCAACGTCAGTAGGCCCCCAGCGTTCTTAGTGTATAAGCTATGACCATGTAAGACCAAGCTAAACACAAGGCATGAGCATGTGTTGCTAACACCTAAGTATTACTGTACACAGGCAAGTATGGTGTGCTTGAAGTGTAACTACACATATATTATAAAGGCATTCAGCTCAGCACCCCTGCATATGAATTCCCCTCCCAGACCACCTGAAGTCAAAACACAGAGCCTAGGATCCTTCTGGGCCTCAAGATCATTCTCTATAAGAACTATTTTGTGTAATGCAGTTATTCTTTTACAACAAAAAAATGGTTTACACACATTGTTATGGATATTATAATTTTATTTCATTATAACATAGTGCTTATACCAGATTAGACTCAGCTTTATTGTTCATGGTAGAGCTGTTCGTCACATTTTTTTAGCTAAATGTAAAATGGTAAAGAAATTAAAATTTTGTAAAGCAATGATAAAGCAATTAATTATTTAATAAAAAATGTCACCTGGTTGCATTTCACCCTGCAGTTTATTGTCCTTCTAAAGGTCAGAGTTCGCCTTTTCCAATAAAGTATGTTTAAAAGGTGTTGGCAACTGCTATCAGAAGAAAGCCCATTATGCTTTTTTATGGGGATGCATTTCCCTAATTCCTATTTTCCTTTAATTGGGTTTCTGTAAAGACAAGAACTCTGCTCAGGATGAGGAGTTTAGGGAAATCAAGTATCTCAAGGCTTCTAAACCTTAGAGGGAAATAAAACGAAGAAAATGGTCAATTTATATTCATGGGAATATTATATGAGCTCTATTCATAATGCTGCGTACTGTTATTAGTGTGGCGTAGGTAGGTGCTTGCTTGCCTTTGCATGTGTGTTTTGCTATTTCTCATAATACCATTAAATATTGTTTTTACTGAAAAAAATTGTGTATTTGCTTTATTCAAATATCCCCACTTAAACATCTACAGACAACAACAATTTGCTGCCCTCTGTCTCATGCTCGCCATCCTCCTCTTGTTCTGTCTACAATTGCAAACGTAGGCATTCACATTTAGACTCAAAACAAGACTTGATCATCATGTGGGATGTATTCAAGCATCTTAGTAATCTTCAGATGCCTTCAGGAAGTGGTAATGCTTATAGATATTTTCTCATGGAGCACCAGTTTTCCTGCTGTGTATACACTTCCATTCACCTTTCTAGCAGCCTGATGATAAAATGCAGGAGATGTCAGAACAACTACTGTAAAGGCCTGCCTGACACACAAGCACGGTGGTATCAGATACGCACAAGGAGGTGCTTCAGTTATCTACAAGGGCAATGAATCAATGTTAAGGTTTTATTTGTTATAAAGGTACAATTGAAAGGGAATGAACACTTTGAGAGAAAATTAAGTGCACAAAAGGTCCATAAGTGTTTGTTGTAAATGCCTGCAGGGCATGATTGGTCGCAAATAGTTTCCCAGTAGTTTATTTTAATTTAACTACAGAATAGCTCCAATCAGACCCAGAAGTCACAGCCATGAATCACACCCGGTCACACTCTCAGCTGTGATCTCCCAGGCATGCATATTGCCATGAATTGGAATATTAATAATTCACAACATGCATGAAGAATCACTAATGAGTGGCTTTGTTAGATCAGTTTGCTGTTGTGAAAATAAACCTTATTTTCTTCCACATAATAGACAGTGTTTTCTGGACAAAAGAATAAAACTGAAATGTTTTGTGTTGTAAAATGATTCTACTTGATATAAAGTTGAGGTAAAAATATGTACAGCTATTATTTCAACTACTGGTAGACTTAACTATCAATTGTAATTGTATATTTTCGTATTTCAACACAGAGTAATAGAACAAATGAGATGCTTTCTGTAGTTAGATGGAAACTGCAACAGGAAAGGACATTACTGGCCATATATTGATCCCAAGCAGGTAATTACATTGTCTGATCCACTAATCAGTGCATTGATCATTAGATGTTCTCTCCCAGTAGAATGGCAGGTGGCTTTGTCCCCCAGTTTGCAAGATGCCTTTTCTCATTAAGTTGAGGTCACTTCAAGAACATCACTTTTAAATTATTGTATCCACTTATATCCACTCTAAAGTGAGTAATGTTATTTAAGCATCAGGGACCTCCATGGTGAGTGAAGCTGTTCTTTTTTGGATTTCCATTCTACTTCCTCCACCAACTGGTCAACACTATCCATCTCTCTTTCTTGATCCCTACTTCAAGAGCTGATTCAAAAATATTACACACTCATTCATCTTTATATTTTTCTTTATTGATTGAAAGAGAGAGGCAGAATTGTTTGCTGTAAAAAGGATTGCAGGCCACTTTCACTCAGACCAGCTCATCAGAGCATGGGCGGGTGGATTGGTCATCTGTGGCAAAAGCCATCAGCTATTGAAAGGCAATCAAATAAGTGCAAATCTGCCTTCTTTGAATTGGACTTCCTATCATATGTCATTTTCCAAACTAGTGAGTTGCTCATTTGAAAACCTGTTCTAAACGTTGCATTCCAACATAACTGAAACCACAGATGAAATGACATCTAGTGTGTAAATAGTTTAAAGGGTGTTTTTTTATATCTCAGTTACAGTTCAGTTGATTCATGAATTTCTAGTGATGGGTCATTTGGGGAAAAACTATTTGGTGAACAATGGGAATCAAATTGTCAAATCTATGGATGAACACTTTTGGTTTACTGATCCCTATTGTTATTAATGCTTTTTGCTTTAAGTATTGGCACAGTGGAGCATGATTTTTTTGGCTTTACACCCCGAATATGTTGGTATTTAATGAGGTAAACTGTTAATGAGGTATAGTGTACTTTTGCACATATTGTTACCAATAAGGTACCACAGTTTTTAAGTATACATTGTTTATACATTGTTTTTGGACAGATTAATGTCCAAATAAAGTGCTTATTTTAGTATGTAGCTAACTTCCTGAAGTCTGCAACTAAACCAGACACTGGTTAATTAAAGCAGACACTGGGTTTCTTGTCTGGTGTTGCTCTGCCATTCCTGTACTGCAGCTAGCATCATCAGTTTTTTTTTAACCTTTTGCCTATGTTTTACCACAAGCAGACAAGGACATGTTTAACTGGATTATAATATGGAGATTGTCTTGGCTAGTCAAGACTTTTCCAAGTTTGAGGTCATTGTCTGTTTGGAGGCCTTTGCTTGTACTTCAGCAGTCAACGTGTCTGTAGGCGTCAGAATTTTTTTTGCGATCCTGTCGGCATTAATATCACCAATAAGCCAGTTCCAGTGGCAGCAATTCATGCACAAGCCATAATACCCTTTTTACCATATTTCAAAGATAAATGAGGGGAGAACCTTTTTTTCCTCCACATTTTCCTCTAGCCATCACTTTGGTGCATGTTCATCTTTGTCTCATCTCTACACAGTAGCTTATTCAAAAATGTTTTGGTTATTTTAGGTACTGTACCTTGGCCATCCTGGTTTTACTAATGAATTGCACCTTCTAATATACCCTCTGTTGTTAGGCAGGAGTTCTCTTTTGCAGGTGGTAGTGGCTGGCACATCCATACTTAACTCCTATAGAGTGTTCCCAATCTGTCAAACTATTTATTGATCTTATCAACATTATAATAAGCATTCTTCAATCATCCATTGATGAGGTTTTCATTGTCCTAGCAGGCCATTTGCAGTTGCTGAACTCACTAGCGCATTATTTCATTTTAATGATGTTTCAAACAATGTGTTTTGTAAGTTATTAACAAAGTTATTGGGACTACATTCCAATTTAGATAACATTTAAATAATATGCCCCTGCCGAAATAAGATCTCCAAATAGATATGAAGCATCTGTGCTCTCTTCATTGAGTATTTAAAAAAAACACAAAAGTCCAAAATGAACTTGCTAGCTAGCGAATATCAGCTTCACCAGTCAGTCAAAACCCATTTGAAATGATAGGTACAGTATATTGTGTACATTTTTGACAGGAACGTATCACACCAATGGGACTTGTATATAGATGCAACACATGCATGTAGTGCCTTGCATCTGCTAAAACTAATTCTACAACAGATATCAAAATTCTGTTGACATTCCATTGCCATCATCAAAAACTGTAAACAACCAGTCTAACTTTGATAGCTAAGGTGTTGTGTGGACCAATGGGCATCACTTTCTTTAAGGTTGACAGTAATTAAACCAGAATGCTATGATGTGATGTGTCCTAAATATCAGAGCTGAGTCAGCCTGTCAAACTTTGAAATTAATTGAGTAGGGGGCTTACCAACCAGTGCAAAAAGATTCTTTCAAGTTTAAGGGTTGCTAGAAAAAAGTATCCACTTTTTCCAAACCACAAATACATTTATTTAATAAAAAACCCATAAAAAACCCATGCATAAAAATGTTTATCCCCACTGTCTCTCATGTATATTGTATATTGGTGATTTGTTTTACTTTCTAAAGCCCTAGGAACCTTGTTAGGATACATGGCAACATAGACTGTATTAAAAACCAGGGGATTTTAAGTTTTTTATATAATATATAGGAAATAATTTGACACTGACACAAGTTTTGTTATTTTGGCTGTTCATTAAAATACAGCTCTGGAAAAAATTAAGAGACCATTGCACCATTTTGGGTTTTGAGTGAGGAACAGAAGGGTTAAAATTAAGATACCACTGCAAATTAAACAGGTTTGTTCCTAATTCAAAATATTCCAGGGTAGAAAAAGGTGCAGTGGTAAAAAAAAATCCTGAGCTGTAATATTCAAGTTACTTATAAATAATTAAAATGTGCGGAAAGTGTATATTTAATTTGAGGTGTTTGCTTTCAGATTGGAGGAATGGTTTAGGAATTACAGCTCTTTAATATGTAGCCCCCTTTTTTCAAGTTTAAAATTTACTCAAAAGCTGTTTCAAGGCCAGGTGTGGGCAATTCCTTCATTATTTCTTTATCAATTAAGTAGGTACAATGGTGCAAAAAAGTGTTTGCCCCCTACCTAATTTCTTATTTGTTTGCATGTTTATCACATACAAATGTTTCAAATCATTAAACAAATAAAAATATTAGTCAAAGATAACACAAGTAAACACAAAATGCAGTTTTGAAATGAAGGTTGTTAGTAGTAAGGGAAAACAAAATGTGAAAAAGTGATTGCCCCCTACAACCTAAAAACTGGTTGGGCCACCCTTAGCAGCAACAACTGCAATCAAGTGTTTGTGATAACTTGCAATGAGTCTTTTACAGCGCTGTGGAGGAATTTTGGCCCACTCATCTATGCAGAATTCTTGTAATTCAGCCATATTTGAGGGATTTTGGCATGACCTTAAAAATGCATGAACTGCATTTTTAAGGTCATGCCACAGCATCTCAATGGGATTCAGGTTAGGCCTTTGACTAGGCCCCTTAAAAGTCTTAATTTTGTTTTTCTTCTCCCATTCATAAGTAGACTTGCTGGTGTGTTTTGGAGGGCAAACACTTTTTTACACAGGGCCATGTGGGTTTGGATTTTGTTTTCCCTTAAAAATAGCAACCTGCATTTTGTATTTACTTGTGTTATGTTTGACTAATATTTTAATTTGTTGATCTGAAACATTTAGGTGTAACAAACATGCAAATAAAAAAGAAATCAGGAAGAGGGAAAACACTTTTACCACTGTAAATGGTCTAGAGTTGATTCCAGGGGTGGCAATCGCATTTGGAAGCTGTTGCTGTGAACTTACAACATGCGGTTAAAGGAGCTCTCAATGCTAGTGAAACAAATAATTCTAAGGCTGCAAGAGAGACAGCAGGAACATTAGGAGTGGCCAAATCAACAGTTTGGTATATTCTGAGAAAAAAAGAATTCTCTGGTAAGCTCTGCAACACAGGAAGCCTGTGGTGGATGATCATAGGGTCCTTTCCATGGCAAGGTGCAACCCATTCATAAGACTGAAGACAGCTGCTGTAATGTCCATGCGAAGCTTTACAAAAAAGAAAACCCAGCCTTTGGTGATATCCATGTGTTCTGAGCTTCAAGCAGTAATTTCCTGCAAAGGATTCTTAACAAAGTATCAACATTTTCATTGTATTCATGATTGTGTTAATTTGGCCAATTACAATTCAGCAACTGAAATAAGGAGCTGAATTTTTGTGATTCCTATTTGTTTCATGCAATATTTGTGTTCAAACCCTTGAATTGAAGTTGAAAGTCTGCACTTGAATTGCATCTTGCCTGTTTATTTTCAAATCTGTGGTGGCATGAAGTGCCACCACACTTCTCTTGGAGATAGACTATTTAAATGTTAACTGTTGAATCTGCTGTGTATTCCTGATGGTTTTTGGATTATATATCCTTCATCAACATCAGGTTTTTGGCAGAGGGCAAAGGGTTTTTTCAAAATATATGATGAAATTTGGTCCCATGTAGCCTCTTATTTCCTGACCATCCTGAAAAAAACTGCCCAGATCATAATGCTGCTGCCACCATGCTTGACAGTAGTCACTGTGAACAATTAAATTGTTGAGCCATGTTGATTTTACACAAAACACTTCTCTTGGAATTAAGGGCATTAGACCATAACACATTAGCCCACAAGATTCTCAGAGACATTATATATCTTGGATGTTCTTGTGATTAATCTCATAGTACATGGATTTTGATTATCGGGAATGATTTAATACATTAATTGAAATGACAAGTATTTTTATTTTATTTTATTCATATGTATTTGTTCGTTGGGATATTCCAGGTGGATGACTTTTTGATTAACTGGCCCCTGAACATATGATAATATGATAATTTTGGAAGTTTAAGATCCAAAGCCAGTGGTGAGGGAGGGACCAGTGAGTGACTTAATCACTGTGACAGTAATGAGTGAGACAAGTTACATGGGTAGATTCATTTTGTCAGAATCCCCCAATTTGAAATCCGCCACATCCAACTTTTATCAGCTGGGGTCAGTAATGCCACAACACATAAGTCCTTGTTGATATGAATGTGGTCTGGCAGGTGGGGGAAGAAAATGACTGTGTGGACACAGGAGGGCTTCATATTTAAATCCCACTGCATATTTAAATCTGTGTGTCAGTGTGTATGTGTGTGTGCATGCATGCATATACAGAATACAATAGTTATGTCTGTGGATGTTATGGCTCACATGTTGAGATGTGACCAGCCCTTCACAGCATATGAGCAGGAGGCTGCTGACCGTAGGTTTAAACAGATTACAGCTGTCACTGACCGCCTCTGTCACTTAGTTTTTCTATCAGTGAAGGGAATGTGTGCAATCTGGGTTACATTATGCTGCAGTAGTATCCTTCCTATTGTTGTCGAGGTAGTGGAATAAATACAAACAGAGCCTCAGGCAATGACAACACCTAGATGAATGTTTCACTGTTTCACACAATAGACAACCACATTGGCCCTAGCAGGGAGAATATGCTCACTGCAGTCATGCATCTACATTTCATGTCCAGCTTGAAATGAAGGTATGGATAGCTACTGTGGAATTGCTTACCTTGGAATACAGAGAATCTCTTTATGTTTACATTAGCAGCAGCCAAGAAAATAATGCTAACCTTGGTGAAAATGTGTGCATTACTTCTGTGTTGGAAAGACTGTGAACTTTACTTTGAAGAGCTTTATAAAAAAAGTAGGTTCAGGGTATAATCATCTCTGTAAAGATAATTCATAAAAATTATGTGATTTCAGCCATTTCTCAAAGTTCAAGCTTAGTTGCCTCACCAACCTAGTTTACAAAATGGCAGTTATTGATTAAGCATCAGGCCTGAGCTGTTACTGTAGATTAAAGCACGTCTGTTCTTCTCTCAATGCTTCAAAGTGCTGACTGAGCTAAAAGAGGAAAGCGCTACAGTGAGAGCTGTAAGAGATCTTCAACAATGAGTGCAGCATGAATTTCAAAACAGACTCAATTCATCCACATACAACCAACTATTGACCATACTATCTCTCAATTCTCATCCGCATTAAGATCTACAGACTTCTTTGTTAGCTGTAGAAAATATACACATAATTACCAAAACAATTTGTACAGATGGCATGAAATACACATAAAAGACTCTTGTCATATTCGACATTTAGTTTAGTAACAAACTAACCTAATAACCTTATAATGTAGCCTATACATACACAAAAAAGACAATTAACCTAAGCCACAAAAGAGTCTCTCATAGTAAGTCAAGTCATGTTTAAAGGAACATTTCCGTTTTTTCCATGTTGTGTGGACTTTACACACGTCAATATTAAAATAGCTAGCCATTTCCACTGACAGATCATAAATATGTATACTGCACCCAAAAATCTGTGATAAGAATTAATATTCATTATAACCATAATCAGATCAGGCATCTCTACCCAACCATCCCATTTGCTCACCCCCAACAGATCTGACAGTTGCTCTGGCATGTAGCCTAATCACTCACAAGGGTTAACCACGATGCCCCCCTCAAAAACAAAATCAGGTTTCCATAAAAGGAAAGAAAGGTAACAGACAGATACAGCAAGATTCAGGAAAAGAATACGGAGGGACTCACGGCATTCTGAAACTGGGTATCCTATCTTGCCAATATAGCTAACTTGATAGCTTGCTATGTGCAGGTAGCTACCTACCGTGGACTCAGTAATTATGAACATGATGATGATGAGCTACTACTGCCAGTGATGCCTGTCTAATCAGCCATTATTTAGATATTATTATAACTGTATTCCCCAATATTTGTGTGGTATTTGTTAGCTAGCAACACTGAAATTTAAACATGTAGCCTATCCATACTGCAGATGCTACTTCTAGACAAAGATCCCAAAATGTGTCTACCACATGAAGTGGAAACAAGCATTGTGAGACTTGGTTTGAAGCTGCAGCAGCATATCTAAACCATTTTGAAATAGTAAAGTCTAGTATAGTAGTAGTATAGTCTAGTATAGTATAATAGTTTAGTATAGTATCCATCGTAGGGGCACATATTAAACCCAAAAGTATATTTGTTTACACACATCATATTGCCTAGAGAGCCCCAGGTTGGCAGAAACTCAACAGAAAGCTATCAGACACTCTGATGCAGAGGAGAGAAGGGACGGGGAAGAGGAGTTAAAGAGTAGCAACAGTGCCAGTAAAGGAGTGACAGAAGATATTAAACTAGCAAGTAATATGGGAAAGGAAGAGTATGGACAGATTTGAAGTGAGCAAGATGAAGTTTTAGATGATTAAGAATTGTGGCTAGAGAAAGTACAAGAACATGAAAGAGAAACTATTGTTTGCAGACTAACCAACAGGTGTGGTGAGTACAAAGAATTGTATAAAATCATGCCCCCAGACTCAAGGGAAGCCATTCCCTGTAGAAACTATAGTCAGCTGTAGAAACAAATCCAGTAAGAATTTCTTTTTAAACAGAGCACTTCTAGACAGGATTTTTGATGTGACACTGGAATTTGCATCTAGGAATTTTCCATTTCAGGGGGAATCACTCAATCTTGATGATGTTCATAATAGACATTACCTAGGTGAATTGTTGTGAATTGTTGTTAAATTATGACCCGCTATTACATGAGCACTTACAGAATGTCAGGGGCACAAAGAAAGGAGCCCGGTTGACTTACCGCCTCAGCCCCTGAGAGTCCATAGGAAGATGTGGTCAAAAGGTTTTGAAAACAAATTATTGAAATTAAATTATTTAACGTTTTCTTGAATTTACACACTACTAGAAAGACAGGCAGTGAAATTCATGAAATGACTGAGTACATTGGAAGGGCATGGTATTGACACAGAAAATTGCCATGGTCAAGGCTATGATAATGGTGCAAATATGCCAGGGAAAGTGAAGGGAGTTCAAGTGCACATACAGCAAAATAATCCACTGGCCACATATTCACCTTGTGCCTCCCATACTCTTTATCTTGTGGGTATACGTGCAGCTCAGTCGTGGCCGGAAGTATCAACCTTTTTCGGGTGTATGAACTGTCTTTACAATCTGCTCAGTGCCAACCCAGAGGGTTGGGCCATTCTCAAGGAAAAGATTGGCTGCTGTCTTAACAGCCTTTCAGACACATGATGGAGGGTGCGTATTGCTGCGGTTTGACCAGTGGCAACTCATTTACCCTCTATCATCAAGGCCCTAGACATGCTTCCTGCTACCTGCAGCCTGATAAACAATGCACTGTATTGAGAATAGAAGCCTAATTCTTCAGTCAGATAATATTTCTCTGGACACTGAAGAAGCTCACATTAAGGCACTACAGGAAGAAATACATGCTCTATGTAATCAATGCGATGCTCTTCTGGCTGAAATGAAATGTGGATGTAACTATTCAGGTTCATAGTGAATAGAGGAGCTGTGACAAAAAAAAATGCAATGTTTCCCTGATGAGACTGAAGATGACAAGGTAAATGAACAGATGTCAGACAATGGATTTTGCAACAGTGTTTTATGTGGCTCTGGATAGTATAATCAGTAATTTAGACATGCAATTTCACACGATTGCAGCTAAATGCAAGGAGTTTTCACCAATACTTGCAAAACAAAATGTGTGTATCTGGCCATTGAGAATCATGTACTCCAAAAATCTCACAGATGGATTTGAAAATAAAGTGCGACATCTAAAGACAAAATACAGTATGGTGCCAATTTTTCAGATGGTCTTTCTCCTGTTGAGCTCCTAAATGCCATCCACAAAATGCAGCTAAAAACATTTTTTGGGGAGGTGTGCACTATACTGTGAACCTGTACAATGCCTGAAGTTGCTGCAGGTGAACGTGCCTTCAGTAAGCTGAAACTGATCTGAGATCTGCAATGTGCCATGACAGAGAGAACAGACTTGCCTTCATTTCAATTGAAAACTAGGAAATTAGCTAGGAAATTAAACATTAAATACATTATAAATTACTTTGCTCATAAGAAGACTCAACGCTGGGCTCTTAGTGCTGTGTAATATCTGGATTTTGTTTACAGGGAACAAACACAAAGACAAATTCCGAAACCTGATCTTCCCATACTCTTTCAGAGAATTTTTTGCTAGGGTTTATCTCCTGTTGAACTTACTCATGAATGCTCACATAATGTCTTCACATTACAATTGTAGTTTCACAGGTGCTTGTTCTCTGTAGGTGGCCCATTTATGCCTGCAGTCCAGATAGCTTAGGAACCGTTTGTGGGTATGTTATTTAAACATATGAAGTTTTGCTCATATGTTTGCATACCCTGGCAGAAATTGTGAAATGTAGGCATTGATTTTGAAAATATGACTGACAATTATATTTAAGGATAGCCATCTATTATCTCTTATGAAGCCATTGATTATCACATAGTTGTTTGGCTCCTTTTCAAATCATAATGATTACAGAAATCACCCAAATGGCCCTGAAAAAAAGTTTACATACCCTGGAATGTTTGGCCTTGTTACAGACACACGAGGTGACACACACTGGTGACAATGGCAAGGTAAGTTACCCACACCTGTGGCTTTTTAAATTGCAACTGGTGTCTGTGTGTAAATAGTCAATTAATTTAACATTCAGGGATCTCTTGATACCAAGCCATGGTCAAGTAGACCAAGAAAAAATTCAGCCAAAACTGCCAGAAGGATTGTTTGGGATACAAAAAAACCCACAGGTAACCTCAGGAGAAATACTGGCTCATCTGGAAAAAGAAGACGTGGTTGTTTCAAGGAGCCCAATACGACAACACCTGAATAAAAATGAGCTGCATGGTCGAGTTGCCAGAAAGAAGCCTCTACTTTGCCAACGCCACAAAAAAGAGACATTATACCTGACAACACCTTAACATGCCTCACTGCTTCTGGCACACTGTAATTTGGAGTGACGAGACCAAAATAGAGCTTTATGGACACAACCATAAGTGCTGTTTGGAGAGGGGTCAACAAAGCCTATAATGATCAGAATACCATCCCCACTGTGAAGCATGGTGGTGGCATACTGATGTTTTGGGTGTGTGTGAGCTCTAAATGCACAGGGAATCTTGAAAATTGATGGCAAGATGAATGCAACATGTTATCAGAATATACCGGCAGACAATTTGCATTTATCCACATGAACGCTGCACATGAGACGCTCTTGGACTTTCCAGCACGACAATGAACCAGCAGAACACCAAGTGGACCCTTCAGTGGTTACAGCAGAGAAAGGTGAAGGTTCTGGAGTGGCCATCACAGTATCCTGACCTTAATATCATCGAGCCACTTTGGGGAGATCTGGGGAGTTCACGTAAGACGACCAAAGACTTGGCATACCACCTGCAATAATTCGGGCCCCATTGGCAACTATTACAAAAGACTGCACGCTGTCATTGATGCTAAAGGGGGCAATGCATTGTATTAAGAACTAAGGGTATGCAGACTTTTAAACTGGGGTCAGTTCATTTTTTCTTTGTTGTTAGGTTTTGTTTTATGAATGTGCAATTCTGTTATGAGCTACAGTTGAATGTTAATCCCATAAGAAATAAAATACATGTGTTTGTCTGCTCACTCATCTTTTCTTTACAAATGGTACATGTATTACCAATTCTCCAAGGATATGCAAACTTTTAAGCACAACTGTATTTTGGAATATTGCACAGGACTGAAGATGGTTAGCTTTGTTTATAAGAATTGGTAATCAATTATTTAATCTGAAACGTGGATAATTGGAAATGTCTATGTTAGAAGTGACTACAGTACCACATTAAATATTGTCTCAATGTCAGTTTCACTTTAATATTAGATATCACATTATATTCATATTTCCCTATTTTCATAGAAAGATGTGGAATGACATGGAGTATGGATCTGCGTTTCAACAAATATACAACATAGTTAATACAGACAGTGAATTGACACGTCTACCTTGAAGCCTACATGTACCTGTGTATGAAAGCCAATAAGAGTGATCTCATCTTCTTTACTGTTCACATTTATTTCAAGCTAGCAAACCAAATGTTACCAGCATACAATTATTACGCTTAAGGCGATCTGAATGCAGAGGCTACTATATAGTTTTAGTCAACAAATAATAGTATTGGTAGGGGAAAAAAGTTGCGCATCCTATCGCTATATTGACTGATTTTAAGCTCATAAATGTATGGCCAACTCCAAGAATAGGCTACTTAGCTATATCATGATTAATTTATTATCACAGCCCTAATTAGTGTCTTTCCTAGCCGAATGTTGTTGTTGTTTTTTGAGAAAAATATTGAATAATATAAACCAGAAGAGTCCATAATACTTATTGGATTGTGGGAGACAATTATGTAGCAGACAATGATTTACGACCTGATTCATATTTATTTGTCTACCAAGAATTCTATAAGTGAATTATGAGAAATCCATTGAACTGAACATTGAACAATGCCATATGCAACAGTCATAGTAAAATAAAGTCTATTTTTGAAACATCATAAAAAGCTAGTTTTGCAGCAATAAACATCTGCGAAGTTGTCACAGTTCAGTGTTGGCAGGACACGAGGCTCAGAGTGAGTAGAGGGAAATATCCTTTTAATGTTCTTCGCAAACAAAATCTACAAAAGGCGAGGCAAACCCATAACTGCGGCACAACACAGAAAATTTACCACAAACTCTAAGAGCTAGGGTCCTCAATTAGAGGCAACACAGGACAGCTGCCTCTAATTGGGGACAATCAAAAATGGATTGCAGAGATGCCAAAAAGCACCTCTGTGGTCAGGCCCAGACTGTGGCCCCCAGGCGCATAGAGATGTCTAGATGTCCCCAGCCCAGACCTGACAGAATTATTTAAAATGCTGTCAGTTTCACAAGTTCAGTCATCGAATGGGAGATACATGAATAGCTGATGAGCCTTAATCACAAAATAACTAAACAATAAATACATAGTATAGGGAGTGATACACAAAAAATCAAACCAACAAAACAGGAAAAACCAAAAGTTGCACGCTCTTCATTATCTCAAAGTGGGAGAGAACAATTCAAGGGTTGTTCTCTCAAAATTCCTCATTCTAGCTGAAACACGGTCCCAGCAGCTCTTCAAAATTTGCTGCACCAGCACAGGTGAACGACATCCTTGCTAATGAGATGACCAGCACAGGTGGAACAATTGCTGATTAGAAAGATAGCTCCACTTACTGTGATTTCAGTCAGGTTACCTGCATCAAAACACAGTAAGTGCCAATAACATATTTCTATATGTGGGCCTAAAAGAAACATACAGGGAAAAAAAGATTGCATATACTGTAATGCAAAGGTTGCATTGTCAGAAAGTGTTCATAGGTTCATAGTACTTTTTGTTATATTCAAATTAAATGTCTTGAGTATGTCATACTATGCACATAGGTAAATCACCACAAAAAACATATTGTGAGTATGACATTGAAAAAGAAATTACACATAAATCAACACAACATTGAAAAATACTCAGTACATCTTATTAGATTGGATAATATATTTGATTTTGATACAAATAATATCATTTTGCTGTATAACATTGATCAATTATTGTTTTCTGTGTTTTTGTCATTTATAAGACAGCACCCTTTACAGTAAAGTCACATGGTAAGAAATCTACAGAAGAGATATGTATGGAATCCTGAAGGTGATTTCTATAAAAAGTGCACTCATTTTATAAAACGTGCTCTCGTTTTCCTAAAAAAACGTCAGCACTTAAAAAAAAAACGAAAGCATGTTTTACAAAACAAAAATCATTCAATGTCACCTCCAGGTCTCCGTACATATGAGATATCCCATTAGAAGCAATATGCACCACGCACTGGCTAATTTATGTTTTTCAGTCAGCATTTGCTGGTCTCTGTAAATGTATTCACATACTTACCTAAATGAATCCTGTAAACCCAATAAACCATAATATTTGTTATTCAGTATGCCATAATTCACTGCGATGTCATAATGTACCATGCAGCAGAGTGTTTAACATTATGTTCGGCATAATGCAATGTAAGTACCCATCCATTCACTGTTTTCATGAGACATTCCTTACATCCACTAAAACCGCATGCTGCTTTCATAGTACAACCTTAGAAAATAACTATACTGTTGACTATATCCATTACATAATTGACAGCTGTCGGGATCAGGGACTCATTGCTGGATAAATCCAGGCCATCTTTGGGAGATAGGTGGTGCTTGTGTCTTTCATCACACGGTACCTGCCAGGACTGCAAGGATCTCATGGAATGATTGGCTTCCAATGGGACAGGATCAATTATTTTGAACTTTTGTTTTTAATAGCTTTTGACATGCCAGGGGGAAACGCTTTTGACGTTTGCTGTTAGGATTGATACGTGCTCGTTGACAGTGGCAACGGGGGTGGGCGGAGGGGATGGGCAGGGATCCCGGCCTTATCTCACAGGTGTCAGTGTGAAATGAACTTGAAGACAGGAGGCACAGGGAGAGACCTGTCAATGTGTCTAATTCCATCCCATTCCAGACAGCCATGATTAAGAGGACGTTGGTGTGGTGGTGGCTGCTGTCTGGCTCCCCCACTGCCTGCTCCTGTCCTGCTCATTGCAGAGGCATAATGACGATCTGATTTGTACCATACCCCACCCCGTCTTAAATGGGCAGAGCTTTGTCCACCGGCCGAGCTTATACCCCATCTCTTTCATCAGCCAGCCCTCCAGGCTTCATGCGGCTGCAACTCTAAGGGTCAATATCATTACCAGACACCACCGCATAGCCTCCTTTAATACAGACACGGAGCGTGGCTGCTTTTCCCTTGCACTCCTCCCGTATGCCTCTTTCTTTGTCTCTCTGTCCCCCGTGTCTTACACACTCTACCCTACTTAGCCTTTTATCCAAGAATCCCCCCCCATCTCTTCTAGTCTCAATCTCTCAGGGAACGTAAGGCTCAGTATGAACCTTCTGCCCAGACCGAGGCATGCTGATCAAGGTACCTTTTTGTCCTGCGGGATGGCTCTCAGGTGAGACAATGTGAAAAGACCAAATCAGTGGGTACCCGTCGAATGAGGGGAGGGGTGCGACACAAGCATGCGAGATAAGTGCCTGACAACAGAGCTTGGCTTTAGTTATTTTGTCAGCCCACAGCCAACAAGACAAAGCTGCTCTTCTTCCAGGCAAGGCCTGCCCACTCCAATACCTGTCCATCACGGTTGACAACACCACAGTATCCACCTCCCAAGGTACAAAGAACCTTGGCGTGACCCTGGACAGCACCCTGTCGTTTTCTGGAAACATCTAAGCAGTGACTTACTCCTGCAGGTTCATGCAATACAACATGGGTCAAAAACATAACAAAGAAAAACTTTTCTTTGCAGCCTGTGCAATGGTTCGGGTTGTCAATTATTCTTTTTTTCTGTTTCCATACCACCCGCTATCAAAGTCTAAGCAATCACTGCCTACATTCTGTGCAGTGCTCCAAACAGCAGCCACATCCCACCTTGTAGACCGACACACATAATCACCCACAGCCACAAGACAGTCAGTGCGTTGTATATGTTTTAGCAGCTTAACTCTTGGGTTTGCACTGGCATAATATTTAACCAGACATAAAGTTAAGGAGGCCCTGTGTGGAATCCTGTCTCTAATGATTACAAGACTGTACATAAACAATAACAAGGCTAGTCTTCCTTAACCAAACAAGAGTGGAATAGTATTAGTTGGTACTTGGGTGGGGGGGGTAGCATTGTTAGTGTTTAAATCAAGCCTAAATAGTCGAAATGTCAATGCAAACTGATAGATGGGTGAGGATGTTTACATTTGCTATACATTTCAAACATTATCTTAAAACATTAACTGCAGAGGTGTTCTGGTCACTTAACCTAGTATTTGAGCTAGTAGTACAGTAACAAGCTTACACATTTAGAATGTATTATAATAGCTGGTTTAGTATATAATGTTTGGTTTTGTTAGATAATATTTGCATGCAAGATGCTTCATGAAAAACAGCCTGATGTTTTCAGCCCAACACAGCAGAAAAACCTAGGCAACTAAAATGTTGCAGTGTGACAATTTTTTAAAACATGACTATTAACCCCACCCCCCAAAAACAAAAACCTATAGGTAAACTCCAAATTGGGGAATACATATTTTCTATATTAAAACAACAGAATGGCTACTGAACTGCAAATGTTCACTAATACCACAGTAATGCTACATTCAACTAGACTGGTGAAATATTTTTTTTATATACGTTATCAGAAACTCTTGAAGTGTCATTTATGACTTTCTGTTCACTGTGAAAATAAGGTAACACAGGCATCCAATTCCCTTCAGTCATTTATCAACATGGAGAAGATCAGAGAACACAAATGAAATAGAATCAAAACATTATTGACCTTCATAAATTAGGTAAAAGCTATCAAATTAACTACACACTGAAAATACAAATCTTTGCTGTTGGTTAAAATTCTCGATAACTACACTCAGATAACACCACCTTGACAGCAAGTTATTTGGTGTCAAGCCAGATTATTTTGCTAAAAACACCATATTTTGGTTCGGTATAAGAGTGATGGTCATGCAAAAGATAAACGAATCCCCACTGAGAATTATGGTGATGGATATGATCTTCTTGGCTGATTTTCTTCCAAGGGCTCTGGGAACCCGGTAAGAATACATTGGATAACTGTCTATCTCTGCGAGAAGGCTAAAACTGGGTCATCGTTGGATCATCCTGCAAGACAATAATTCAAAGCATTCATCTAGATCTACACAAGGAATAGCTCACTGATCACAGATTCAAGCCTTTAAAAGGGCCAACCTGTTAGGTCAGCTGAAGTGGAGTCCACAAGCAAAAACCAAGGACTCTGAAGGATCTGGAGGGATTCTATATTGATGAATGGTCTCAGATCCCTTCCTATGTGTCCTCCAACCTCAGCAATTATTATAGTGAGTTAGCAGGGGTACTAAATGACTGCCAATAATTGAAATTAAGATAAAAGGTTTGGACAATATATTGACCTTTTGTTTTGTGAATGTTGCAAGCCAGTCTCATTTAGCGTAGATTAATGGAATAAAAAGATATATTGTTCAAATTACAAATATGGACACAATCATTCTACATAATCAGTGCTTTCTTCTTGTAAACGTGAGGCTGAAAGAAATGGATACGACAATGCCAAAACACATTCTGCACATATTACAATACTATTACGTCATTTCTTGTTTCATAATGTGCCAAACATTTTCAATGGATGACAGGTCTGGACTGCAAGCAAGCCAGTTTAGCACCCAGATGCTTTTACTACAGACGAATTCTGTTGTAATACATGTAGAATGTGATTTGGCACTGTTTTGCTGAAATACACAACGCCTTCCCTAAAATAGATTTTGGCTGGATTGCAGCATATGTTGCTCTAAAACCTATATATGTTGTCCAGCATTAATGGCGCCTTCACAGATGTGCAAGTCACCCATGCCATGTACACTAATGCACCCCCAAACCATCACGGATGCTGGCCTTTGAACTGTGCACTGATAAGAAGTTAGGTGGTCCATGTCCTCTTTAGTCCAGAAGCATGGCATCCATGATTCCCAAAAATAATTCAACATTTAGATTTGTTAGACCACAACACAATTTTTGTTTATATATGGTTTCTTCTTTGCATGGTAGAGTTTGAGCTTCCATTTGTGGATGCAGCGACGCATTGTGTTCACAGACAATGGTTTTCTCAAGTGTTCCTGTGCCCATGCAATGATTTCTACTACAGAATCTTTTTTTTATGTAGTGCCATCTGAGGGCCCAAAGATAACAGCCATCCACTATAGGTTTTCTGCCTTGTCCCTGGCATACAGAGATTTCTCCATTCTCTCTGAATGTTTTAAGGCTATTACATAGTGTAGATGATGATATCCAATCATGATACTGACCTGTTGCCAGTTGACCTACTTGGTTGTGTGATTTTCCATCAGGTTTATTTTTTAGCAATACACAACTTTTCCAGTCTTTTGTTGCCTCTGTCCCATCTCTTGAAACATGTTGCTGGCATCAAATTTGAAGTGGGCATCCATTTTAAAATGTTGTCTCTGTAATATTTTCTGGTATAACTTGAATTGCATTCTGTTTAGATTTATAATGAATGCAGTGTCCCAGCTTTTGTGCAAACGAGGATGTAATAATGTACACAACGATCTTTGACTAGCATGCCATGGTCATTTTACAACTAGCACGTTGTTTTGTACAAGTTTTACTGTGTCACAACTACTTATTTGCTAAGCTTGAATCACGTTAGCTAAACCAGCAAGTTACAGATACTTTCTGAATTGGATTGGACCCATTGCAACACATACATGTGACCTATTTTAGCAAATGTATATAGTTATTGTTTTTCAGTTAGATGCTAGCTAGTGTTATTTTTTATTTTCACAAATGCAGCTATTTGTTGTTGCCCGGATGCCTACTACAGGGACATAACACTAGTAGATTCCTCCAGTGCAAACTGCTAATAACAGCTGATTGAAAGAATAGCACAGACCAGCAGACTGATTTCCGGAAACACTCATCTACATTTTGTGGTAGCAGGTCTCAAATGTTATGTTAAATAAATCAAGTTAAGCAAGCCGTTATTGTGAGATTATTTAGAATTAGATGAGTAATATCTAGTTTTGTCAGTAACATCTTGTAACAATCTTGAGCTAAAACTAGATAGATATGGAGGGATTGCCATATAAGTTAGCGTGCAGCGCTTGCTAAGTGTGAACCATGATTTACAGGCAGCATTTTTTTCGAGACCAATGTTTCAAGGATATCCTGTAACATGTACATATTCCACTGATTTGTTTTGCCGTCCCTTCATAATAATTTTTTTTATAAACAAACAGATGTAGCAGGCTTGAAATGCTTAATACACCATCACATGTAGACAATATAAATAATGGGAAATTGTTTCGCAGTAGCGTGGACAATTCTTTGTAGGAAGACACACATTTAATTATTGTCTTGCCATCCCTAATCAAAAAAAATATGTTGAGTAGAACAAATCTTTAAGGGGCCCTACGGTTTAGGGTTTGCTGTACTACTAGCATCAATACAAACATGTATTACCAGAACACATCTGAAGTTACCTGAATGCACCGGCATCCAGTCTTACCTGACATTTACAATAAGACCATGTTTTCTATGGAGCAAAATTCCATTCGGTCCCGCTGGTTTTTCCAGCTCTCGCTCAGCCAAAGCTCTTCCCTGTTCAGTCATCGCAATGATTGAACCATATTCCTCCTGATATTAAACCAGAAACCCTTTCCAACCTGATAACTACTACCTACAACTTTGATATGTGATTGTCTGACCTATCCGTATCTAGCCAAAATGAATGTATTACCTGTAATTCACTCTGGATAAGAGCATTTGCTAATTGACTAAAATACCAATGTTAGCATAGAATGTCGGAATCTTGCTTTTTTTACATTATTTTTAACTGAAGACAAATATTTCAATAAGCTTGACTTACACCATTCTGTGACACAATCCTCTTTGAAGAGAGATTGCTGCTGAGAATACAAACAAGTCCCAGGTAAACAAACAACTGAGCTGTGTATGCTAGCACCACTGCCTTGACAAAAGTGTCTGTCTAAATGCCCATCCGTTGGGCATTCTTTGAAGACAGATTACTAAGCTCTTTCTTGTCACTCCAGTCACATCCTATCCTCTCGTGTTGTAACTTATTTACCGTCAGATGTGGTATCCAGGCAAATTAAAACACCAACTTACAAACATCACATTTATCATATGAATGTTCCTCAACATTTCTGTCACCACGTCATTCAAAGCTGAATTTAGATTCCCGAACATGGTACAAATTAAGTGTGGGAATCACTGAAGCGAATATACAATCCCTGGCTTCCAAAACTACTAAAATGAAATCCACTCCCCACAGTCTATTAACATAGACATTACATGCATCTTAAATGAAATTCCCAGCTGAATTATTTGAGTGCTGTGTAATCTGAAAAACCTATTTATTTTCTACAACAGAAGCAACAAATAACCCTTTTAGCAGGTTGAATATAATATTGCTTTTTAATATGTTCCTTAATGCAAAGGACTTGTTTCAGAGGGATAAAGCAATGTCAGTCGGAGGAGCAAACTGGATTGGTCTGCATGGAGACAGCCGGGATGGTTCATATGGAAACAGTAATAATGATTTAGGATGATGACTTCAAAAAGCATGCATAACAACCAGGACTTATTTTCTGCTATTTTACAGTAGCTGTGTAAACCTGATTAATTTAACAAGCTCTCAAGTAGTGGGTCTTTAAATGGGTGCTGATATAATGTGAAAGAATTTATTTCCTCAACAGGTTCTTCACATAAGCCTGACTATGACCTTTTTTCAGACATTTTAACATATACTTTTTTCCTGGAGTAAAATATGTCAGCATAAGACATGAGGTCAGGGTAATGTTTTTATTGAGACAAGGTTTCCATTGAGACAGTTATTTCAGTGTTGCTTGAGTAATCATGGAAAATAAAGTTTTTGTTCACAGAAAGCATGCAATTAATATGAAATGTCAAAAGAATTAATCAAAAAGCCTAATCACAGGTTAATGTGCCAATATGCACCTCTAGATAAAACTAGGCTATGTCTTGAGAATAAGTTATTGGAACATAGACAGCTTCTACAGAAGACCAAAGAAAACCAAATTCGAAATAGTTGGTATTAAATCGATGCCTCATATTAAAAAGCCCTCTGGGTCCATCAAATGTGAAGACAAACTAAAATGGTACGCTATTAGAATAGCCAAATTGATAGTCTCATGAATGTCAAGCTACCTAGCCCAGTAAATCAGTAACCATGACTCCATGTGAACAAAAATGGCTATTATGGTTGTGATCCAGAAATGTATTGGATAAGAATTTATATGTGATTTTACCAGAGATAAAAATACGCCATTAAGTGCTTTGTTTAACAAGTGCTTCTTCCAAGTCCCAGGCTCCCAGCACAACCTGTCCTGCATTTAACATTCATGAGCATACCCACTTCTTCAGGACATTTCTTTCAGGATTACAGTAAATGCTGAAATTCACACCTTCCCAGGCCCCAACTTTCCTCAGTAGATTTACTGTGTTCTTCTGGTTGATTACATGCTGTGGTGAGGAAAAGGTGAGGGAAGTAGCCATTCTTTCTAATGTCTCTAGAGCAGCCATTACCACTTAATGTCCTCGTAATTGTTTTTTATCCTACCCCCTCCGACTTGCAACTCCACACATTGCCTGCTTAAATGCTATTTGAATTTTTAAGATTCAGTATTGATTTGCATATTTTTTTTAACTTGAATTAACATATTTTACATGAATTGTTAAAAGGTCTCATAGGATCTATGCTAATAAGCTGTATTTGCATGTGCAGGAAGAAGGATGAAAGGAGGAGCTTCTGGGAGGACATCTCTTT
This sequence comes from Esox niger, assembly GCA_016801105.1. Lineage (NCBI taxonomy): Eukaryota > Metazoa > Chordata > Actinopteri > Esociformes > Esocidae > Esox > Esox niger. Next base: position 16,382 of record JACXGJ010000877.1, on the reverse strand, counting down.
GCATGAAAGTGGACTTGATCTGAGTTTTCCATATATCTTAACACATATAGCATGTCATCACACCATTTAACCGGACTATTATGGCAGGCGCAATAAAAATTTTGAAGCAACTGTAGTAATGCTACATTAAAATGAAAATGCAAGAAGAAAATTTGAGATGCACATGAAACCTTCAGCATGAAAGTTATTACATTTTCATAATGCTGCCTCATGGAAAGAATATTCTGCGTGATTTCAGGACACACGCAATCAATTAATCAATCAATTAAATGAATTGATAAAGCCCTTTTACATCAGCAGTTGTCACAAAGTGCTTTTACAAAAGAAACCCAAGGAGCAAGCAACAACACTGTTGAAGCACAGTGGCAAGGAAAAACCTAGGAAGAAACCTAGAGAGGAACTAGGCTTTGGGAGGGACTAGTACTCTTCTGGTTGTGCCAGGTGAACATTTTAAGAGTACAAGTTGTAATCGTTTGTAAATGCATTTGTGTCCAGAGTCTATAAAACCAAATCAAGGCCAGAAGCATGACCAGATTGACAAAGACAGGGACCACCGGGTGGGGGGGTTATCAGCTGGAATCGTCAGGTATCGTTTTGATCTGCAACACAGACAGGAGGACTCTGGACAGTGGCAGCAACAAATCTTTAGAGCCTGGTACTTGGGAGGTGTGGGCCAAGACCTCCTGTCCCCCTAAGTCTGAAAGGAGCAGGAGACAAGAAAATGTTGAGAGGTCATTCTTTAGGTTTACAAAGCTTAACAGTGGAGAAGGAGAACTGATATATCAGCGTAAAACCTTGGTTCTGACACAGGAGGGTCCAGTGACACTGGCCTTATCTGGGGGAGGCCCCGACAGGGCCCTCAGGCAGGGAGTCAATCCACCCACATTGCCAAGCATCAACCACAGGGACACCAACCAACCGCAACCACCCTGAAATGAGTATTTCCAGAGGGGTTCACTCAAATTGCACAATGGGCACAATGAAAAGACAAGAACAAGCCAGTGACTCCACCCCCGAAGGGCATTGCAGAGAGGGCAGCCCAGTGTCAATGAGGACCAACCTGGCAAGACAGCAAGGGTGGACAGTATCAAGCCTTTCTTCACACCCTCGGCCAGACTCCACTTAATCATAAACAATGCTGAAGAGATGTGTCTTTAGTAGACATTTGAACGTTTGAAGCTGTATTTCTTAACTTAATTGGCAAATCATTTGACAGTAGTGATGCTCTATGAGAGAAAGCTCTGCCTCCAGCTGTTTGAATTTCTAGGTGCAATTAGATTTATTAATAATTATATTAATTAATTTCATTTTTTGCAATATTCCGAAGATGAAAAACGCATCTTAAGATATATTTGGAATGTTCATCAAAGGAGAGATCAGGGTCGAGGGGAACACTGAGGATTCTCAGTTTTTTGGGATACGACCATGCAACCACCAAGGTTCACTGTAACGTCTGCAAAAAAATATTTTTTTATCTTGGGTCAAATAAATACCAACTTTATTAAAATTGTAGCTGGTATTTATTGAGAAAATTAGTAACGATTATCTGAGAAACATGAAATGAGATATGTATTTTTGATGCAAGTAGTTGATTTGTGCATGTTTACCAGTCTTATAATAAAATGTGTCGTTTTGGCCTTTCGGGGTTCAGTTTGGCCTGCATCTTGTTATGATCAAGTTAGAGCTGGTTGGACAATCAATCAAGAAATTGTTATTAGTGTTTTCATCCATATCAAATGAACAATTTCGAAATTATAGCACATTTTGTCCAGTTTTTTATGAACAATATAAACAAAACCAATTTTCAAATTTCAGAAGAAAGACCAAATCATTTAGAAGTTCTCACCTATTTAAAAAAAAAAAGAAAAGAATCAGCCTTAATTTTTCAGAACAAGAATAAATGGACATGTTTATAAAATAACTTATTTGTTTCTGGACATTTTGAGCCTGTAATTAAACCCAAAATTGTTGATGCTACAGATACTCAAATGATATAATGAAGGACAGTTTAATCATCAACAGTTTTCAGCTGTGCAAACATATTTGCAAAAGGGTTTTCTAATGATCAATTAATTACCCATTTAATAGGATAAAAATAGATTAGCAAACACAACGTGCCATAGGAACACAGGGCTGATTGTTGCTGATTCCGGTCCTCTGTACGCCTATATAGAGATTCCATAAAAAAATCTGCGCTTTCCGGCAACAATAGTGATTTACAACATCTACAATGTCTACTCTGTATTTCTGATAAAATAGATAGATTGATGTAGAGAAGGAGAGATTTGATTCTATTCGTTGTTTTTCTTACATTTGAGGAAGTGTTTTTTTGCAGTGCAGGTGGAAATAATCTTGCAGTCGCATGGTCAATAGCCATCGGGCGGACTTTTTGTCAGCCACAACAGTTTTGTGCACTTTGCCACAACTCTGATGGGGCGTTTGTCCACCTCTTGGACTGGGTCCATCCCCACCCCTTTAATGTTGCTCATGTCCACATCTGGGAATGAGTCCATGTCCACCTCTTTGATCAAGCCCCATTCTATATCCTTTTCCAAAAGCTCTCATTCTCTCCCTTGCTTTCTACTCTGATGAAGAGAAATGTTGAAATAAATTGCTATTGCACACCGTGTTATATGGTAACCATGTTGTGTAAAGGATGGCACTGATTTTGTGTTGTAAATTTAAGTTTAAAGTATTAACACATGTGGGAATATGTTATGAGTATGTATTATAGTTTACAGGAATGTTGTAGATATTTTTGACGGATTGACCAGGACAAAATGCTTGCCCTGATATACTGTTCAATATACTGTTCATTTTCGGTAAAATGTATGTGTGAGTTGCCGTTTTTTTTAATTGTTTTGGCATATAAATAAGTTGTACATTTAATGCTATTCATGAGACCACAACTTTGTTTAATGATCAAATATGAAAATAAATTCATGTTCAAAACGATTGTCTTCCTCAGTTCTCCTAAAACATTGATGATTGGCTGGTTAATACATTCATTTTAATAAAATGGCTTAGCTTTTATCAATGACATTTCTTTGAAATACTCATTCCTTATATTTCAGGTTACTTTGTTTAACTTCCCTTAAATATCAACAATCTATGTTACAGTAAAAATGCTGATCTCTTGATATTAAGATAAGGGCTCTATTGTCTTCTGTTTACATGTCTTCAATTATTGCTTAATGATAACTGAATACACATGTTATCATGGGCCTATGATGTTAGGTCAGCGACATCCCTAGGCCTCGTCTGAATTGTAATGGTGGTTAAAACATAATAATAATACAAATAACTGAGTCCGATTATAGATATGTACAGCATTTATCACTAAGGTGTTTCATCTACAATAATACCAATCACCCTCACCAAAGTTGAAAAATTTGTCAAAACCCTCATTGGAATTCAAAAGGTCAAATGAATGACCCAAGGGGTGTATGAATGTTTCTTGTAAAGTGACTGGAGAAGTATGACTTAACAACAGTTTCAGCAGATCCTCATTTTGTATCTCTTCCTGAGGATTGCATGGAATTAACTTGTAGAATATTATTATTCTCAATTCATCGTGTCCTAATCAATTTACCCTAGCTTCATTCTGTAGCTTTTATACAGTTTTCTAATTGTTCTTATTTGTACCTTCAAACGCTACAGCACTATTAGCAACATTTTAAAGCCATATGTATAATAGAATGAAGGGTTAGACACATTTTTTGATAGGACAGGAATACAGTGATGTGACTTTAATTGGCGAGAGAGTTTTATTTGTTATACTGACAACTTGTCATAAGTATATCTCCATACCCTAACATCCGCATGCATTCTCAAAGACACAAAAACCATGTGTCTGAAAATTACTCTTTACTCTACATCATTACTGTCTCCTAGTATTATTCATTAAAAACTGACTTTCCAACCACATGGTCCACCTCTTGTCTCAAACAAGTGTCCATTGTTGAATTATCATATTAAAAGTAGTGACATCTGAGTATAATCTTAAAAGTAGTGACATGTGATTATGAAAACCCAATAGAAGCAAAGAAAGTCATTTTATTTATCTTCATCTCATTGAATAGTTTTATTTATTTTACTCCTGCTTATCTGTCTTGTCCCTCTGTATTCGAGCCGTGTTTAGACACAGCACGATTTTTCTTTCATCTCCTCTTTTTCCCCAGATTACCTACGTGGCCAGCTGTGAAAGATCAAAGCTCTCACCCAGACTGAGGACCATTAATGTCTCTCCCTGATATGATATAGCGCTCATCAGGCTCGTCCACTGTGACACACAGGCCATGCCTTGCCAATGGCCAACAGATGAAAGGACAGTGGGAAGGGATGCGGGACAGGAGGACCCTCCTCGGGTGTATAAAGAGGAATGAGTTTATCATACTTCACCATGGCCTCTCATTCTTTAGTCTATTCACCCTGGCTTCTTTCATTTCAGCATGTGGCTCTTTTACCTCTATTAGACACCTGCAACGCAAAGTGACAGCCAGGAAAGGGAAAGTGAAAAAAACAGATGAGGCCTATGAAGAGCAAGCAAGTGTAAAAATAGGACTCTACCTGTGCAGAGCACCTGATGCTTTGTCGTTCCGGTCTCCAAAAAGGACTTTTGGGTGGTGGTATAATCTAGTCTCGCACAGCCGCCTTGTTCCGCAAGCAATATTTAAACGATTCACTGATAACAGTTTGGTTGTGATCTGTAGGCTTAAGTTTGGAGTCGGCTATCATTTAACTAGGCCAATCACTGTACTTTCATGAATTATGGGTGTGGTCAAGATAATGTCCTAACCCAAATTGATATTTCAAAAACTTTCAGCAATGTTAAGCCTATGGCTATTAGTCTATTGTTAATTTTTTTTGGTGCTTTTTTTGGAATATTTTCTTGGTACTCGCTAAGGTGTTTTTGATGCACAGATGTTTGTAACCAAGACAGCAATAATTGTTTCCAGACATGTTAATCAGCTGCACTTACTGATCTGCTTGTTTGATTGCTGTTGCTCGATGATTGGTATTACGTCATGTTCATAGTTGGTTTGATTATTTGAAGGTCGATCCAATTGCATTCAAATGAACTTTTCTTAACGCCCATTGAAAACACCCCATGCCCAAATGGTTTGAATCACACCCCGCCCAGACTGATATCAGTACAGCATGTAAATGTAAGCTTGCTGGATCAGGAGGCTGTGCGAGTCTAGGTATAATCACCCTGGCCTTTATTTTACATATTATATTTTTGTCTTTGAAACCCATATTTGCCGGCTGCTCTTAATGCCAGGTGATCCCTATCATAAAGTAGCATCAAAAAAAATATTAAGAAAAGAACACCGCATTTGATAATAGCCTGCAATCCGATTATATTAGGTGTTCTAAACAAAATACTTTTTTGGTTGGGTACAAAATGAGGCTACCGAGTGATTTGGTACACTGAGATTGCAGGATAGTCTACTTTGATGCACAGCTTACCCTATAGAGCAGGAAGCAGATTTGTCATCTGTGCAGGGTTGATACCACATCAAATCAGTTTGACAGGCATCTGTTTTCTATGGTGGGAGGCGGTGGCATTCTTCTTATGTGTGTTATTGTAAAGCAATTACTATCACCTTTCAGTGAGACGTGAACACCATGTCAGGTCCTGGGTGTGGGCCTCTATGCATCTCTATGTGCCTGGGGTTGCAGCCAGGGCCTTTCATTGGCGACCCTATTTAAGTTGCCCTTGTTTTGCTTTTGGTTTGTGGATTATTGTTTGTGCCCGTGCCTCAGTTTGCAGATGTTTCGCGGCGTTCTCGCTGCAACTCGTGTCCTGCCTACTGTGACATACCACCTGTCATAATGTTCGATTCAAGAGTCGAATGGCTTGCAAAAAGAACCTGCCTGAGCCTTTTAATAAGAAATCACATGCTCAGATACAGAATTGGCCTGTCTGACGGTTTGTGAATAAACAGCGTGTGACTGTGGTGTGTGGTCCTTGATAACACTGCAGTACATCATTCAGGTACCACCTCAGATATCCTGAAAAACTGGGAGCTAATCAAGCTTCACAAGATAGGATTCTTTCAGTACAAAAAATATATCCCAGCATTTTGCAGTTACAGATCAGTCAGAAAGCTACCCCATAGAGAATGTAAGTTCCGAATATTATAATGAAAAATAAAACAACTTTCTTCCAAAAAAAACGTACTAGCCTTGTTAACGTTAGTTTAGGTTTTCTGATTGCTAGTTTTAGAGACCTAGTCTTAGTCTTCTTTGCAGTTTTTTTTGTGTATGCTGTAGTAGACATGGGAGCAATTGGCAATTTGTCGTCCTAGTCTATAGCTGTCATTATAGGTTCTTACAGTATGTGGCGTACTTATGCCCATATATCATCCAGGTAAAATCTGCATTCAGGAAAAAAGCCAAGGAGGAATGCCCGTTTCACTGGAGGTGATTGGCAGGAAGAGAATTGGCTGGAAAGTGGTGGCACGCTCCAAAAATTATCAATTGACATTCCACTGGCACTGAACTGTCTGTGTTACTAAACAACTCTTGGAAGGCCTCATTAGCTTACACAACATGTTTATAGGGGAGAAAACTTGTTTCGTTTTTATTACTGAAAAAAGCCTACCCAGTGCAGCTGTAATTATCTGCTGTAGGGCTCTGCGTCCTAAGGTCAATAATCAAGTCCTTTGTTTTGCTGATAAAGAGGGAAAGGTTCTTACAGAATTCCAGGCACTGCATTTATGCTACTTAGCTTTTTTGCAAGTTCAAGAATGTGAGTTTCTTATGAACTGGATGCAAAGATTCTGAGAAAGCATTTTAGAGCTATTCTTACTTTGGACTGCAGACTGAGTTGGCCCTTTTAGGGTGGTTAAACAAAGAATATTCAGAACTTTTGCACTCTTTAGCAAATTTGTATGGACCATTTTGTCTAATAATTTTGGACTTTATGTTTTATAAACACTTTATAAATAACTGTCGATATTAAGGAGATGATGAATTGTAGCCCCAAAGCTAAGGTGTCAGCCCTGATAAGCACAGTTGAATAATGTGTGTTTGGTGACTGTTTCTCCAGAATCCATTTAATTCACTGCAGGTGTGACACTGATGTGCATGGAGATTGCCATGCCGCACACCAGCTGACACTGACAAATCTGGCACTAACCCATTATATGCACTGAAGTTCTGATCAGAGAAGGACAGAAAGATTCGCAAGAATGCACAGTAATGTTGTCTGCCTCTGATAATTTGACCCCAAAATATAGTTCATTAGGGCAAAAACATGCTGTGGGTAAAAAAAACATAAAAATGTGTTGTGTTTTCCAAAACGTAACGGATATCATGTGAGATTGCTAGAAGAGATGTTGACGAAACTGGGCAAGTGGAAAATGGAAAATTTGAAAAACATGTTTGGTGAACCGTGAATCGAATGTTGTACATAATTTGTCTGGTTTAAGAAAAAAATAATGTTAATATGGACTAATGTTATTCAGACTTGAGCAATAGGATAAGAAATTAAGCAACGGAACTCAAACTTCGGCCATAGGGACTCGACTCAGGCATAAGATTCAGTTACGGAAATGATATTCAATGCATCTTTTTAATGACATTCACTCATCGCTGATGTAGTGAATGTAATTTCCTGTTTACAGCTGGTGAACTTCAAAACACATGTAATGTTGTGGGGGAGGGGAACATTTACATGTAATTGTCCAAATATGCTGTACCAAAAAGCTTTTTTTGTATTAGTGCTTGGTGGTGGAGTAACAGTTGCTTATAAACAAAGCAATACATCTTTCTGTAAATTATTCTGTTACATTTAATGACTCCCATATGGCCACATTCCATGACAGCATGACAGAATGGAAATTGTCCCAGAAAAAACAATACAAAGAAATTTCATAACAATGGTTGGCACGTTTGTAACTCCGTTACCATGTAACCCCATTACTGGAAAACTCTATGGGTTATCTCTATTATTGGATTATCTCCCAAAATAGATGGTAACTGCCTGCTCCTTCATTAACAGCCACTGATTCGAGATTTGTGGCATAAAAGATACCTTTGAACAATAACATGTTAGTATTGCATTAATACCCTTGCAAAGGAATCCCGTACATATTGTAACCACTATCATTGGTTACACTATGTACTTGATCTCAAGAGAAATATATGCATAGTGGGATAGTGAATGACTTCACCCGTTATACATTTACATTTTAAATGTGTTCATATTCTATATGCCGGATACTGTAGATGATGGTAAATGTTCTGGGCTTTCTAAGTTGTCTCCCTCGATACTGTGGCTTTCTGATATTCCAGTAGAATATTTGTCTAATAAGTGGGAAAGACAGTAAGGTTTTAGGGGATTTCTTAAGCAGGCAGAAACATATGGTTTAATGTATTCTGTTTTGGGCCTTATAGTGAGGCATAAGCTGCTTCCACACAGTCAGTGTTCAGCTGGGAGAAGCATCAGTGCTCCACTAATGTTCAGTGTGCCCACAAAGGTGCCTGTCTTGTCTCAGTATAACTGTTGGTTGTGGTACAGAACTTGGGACTGAGTCAAACTGGACAGGAACCAAAGCTTGCATTTAGGTAAATAAAATGAGCATTGTTGCCAGTTCACATTCTGACTGAACAGATAATTCACTTGATGCTACAGATTAGGGTATGATCAGGGGAGACGTGGGTGCTAAACACATGTAAATGCATCTCACTAAAAATGTTATATGTAAAATAAAATGTCACTTTTTCCTTATTGTACATTCCAGAATTTTGTTTGTATGGCAAATAGAACAGGAATAAGTGTTGTCAGTTATGTTCCTTTTCTCCTGGATTTGCCTTTTTAGCAGCACATACATTCACAACTGTAGAACGGAAAACCAACCCACACTGCATAGGCTAAGATGTGACATAAACTCCCTCATCAAGATCAAAGCTGGTGTTGGCAAGTGGCACTGGCTTAACTTATGGTGGGGTAGAGATATGCAGAGCAAGAGGTAGATTTTTAAACATCCCTGTACTACTGCAGAATATATGACAATTAGTATTCCGGTTCATAGTAGCTGATATTCCAGTCAGGTGGTTAATTTAACTAGCAAGAAAGCACGTTTATTTATATCGCACAATTCATACATAGAAGCAATTCAATGTGCTTTTCAGTGAAAATAAAAATACAAAATGCAATGGAATTAAAACAGAGATTGTAACAATTACACAGAGGTCATTCCTCTGATAGCACCAGAACTTTAAAAGATAGCAGAATATACATATAATAATTAAATATATCAAAAAGAGAAATATAAAATACAGCATAATAATAAAGAGAATAAGAAAGAGAAGAGAATAAGAAAATAGATCTAATAAAACAAATAAAAAACATAGGAAGCTATAACAGCTGTCAGTTAAGTTTAAGTGATAAAACCATAGGAAGCTATAAGGCTCACGGTGTGGTTCCGTTTAAGAGCTCAGTCATAGGCACGTGAAAAGAGAAGTGTTTTTAGCCTGGATAAAAAAAATTACAAGTTTTGTGAACGTCTAAGATCATCTGGTAGATCATTCCAGTTGTGTACAGCATAACTGCTAAACCCAGCTTCTCCATGTTTTGTTTGGACTCTGGGCTCTACTAGCTTACATGAGTTCATGGATCTAAGAGCAATGCTCTGTTTTTTTTCTTTAAACATATCTGAAATGTATTCGGGTCCTAAACCATTCAGAGATGTATAAACTAGAAGCATCACATTAAAATCTGTTCTGTAACTGACTGGAAGCCAATGCAAAGATTTAAGAACCAGACTGCATTCTGAATGTGCTGCAGCTGCTTTACAGTCTTTTGGGGGAGTCCAGTTAAGAGGCCATGACAGTAGTCAACCCTACTAAAGATAAAAGCATGGACGAGCATTTCTTGGTCTTATTGGGACAGCAGGCTTTTGATTCTGGAAATATTTTTCAGATGATAGAATGCCGTTTTGGTGACCGATTTTATATGACTGTTAAATGTAAGTTCTGATTCTATCAGAACACCAAGATTATGCACTTGATCCCTGGTTTTAAGGGCCCGAGAATCCAGCTCTTTACTAATACTTGTTCTTTTATTTTTGTTGCCAAACACAATAATCTTGGTTTTATCTTGGTTTGATTGTAGAGAATTGTGGTTCATTTAGGTATTGTTGTGCTCAATACAGTGACACAGAGAGTCTATTGAGCTGTTGTCATACCTTTTGAGAGCCATATATTTTTTTGTATCATCGGCACTGCTGTGTTAGTTAAGGTTGTTGTTCTGTAGAATTTAGCCCAGAGGTAGCATATAGAAATTAAACAGAAGCGGTCCGAGAACTGATACCTGTGGAACTCCGCATGTCATAGCCACCCTAGTGGTTAGGGTTAGGGTTAGGGTTATAAATGTAATACTTTAAATTTTTTGACTAAAGAAATATGCAAATTCATTACACTTTACAGTGGACATGAGTTCTGATGGTATCCGGAAAATACCAAGACCTTTTGAAAAAAACAGATTTAGAATGTGGCCTTGAGTGTGTGTATGCTCTTTCACATGTTGAAAATTGCTTCATCAAACTAACAAGTAGTGCAAAAAGTTATTTGGCATTTTTGTCCGGACTATTATATATGTTAAAATACACTGAAGTAATAAACAAGTAATAATCAACTGATATAGCAGAAAGTAGTTTAGCAAAATCATCAATAAAAGTATCGTGGAGGTGTGTAATTGGTTAAAAACAATATTTTGGGGGTACCCTTCAATGTGAAGCATCAAAATAAAATAAAATACCAAGTGTATTGTCTTTGCACTGGAATGTATCTTTGAATAGGGCAGCCACTCCTCCTTTCTTACCATTTCGACATGTATTCATATAGCAACATTTTCAGGTGCTTTCTCGTTAAGAATAATGGCACTACAATCTTTAGTTTACCACGTTTCAGTGAGAAACAAAATCTAGGTTGTAGAATATTATAATGTCATTTACCAAGAATGATTTGTTGGTGAGATATCTGATATTAAGTAAAGACAAGTTAATAGATATAATAGGGGTTTCTGGGCTAGTAGGTTGACGTGTTACAGTTAACAGATTAGACACGTTTACTTTATAAGTGGCATGGGCATGATTCCTTCTATTTCTAATCAACACAGGAATAGAGATACTGGGTCCTAGCTTGTACTCAAAACAGTCGGCATTGCTATTTTCACGATAGCACTATAGCATCATCGACTATATTCTGTGCTCTGTGGAAATAAAGGACAAGGTTGTTGATGATGTGGCAGTTGTCTAAGCAATCGTTTTAAATGGGGGGAGGGGTGGGATATAGGGAAAGATGAGCTCTGATTGGTGAGTGTGGTGGAGGGGGAGAGGGAGAGTGTGATTGAGGTGGAGAGGGTGAGTGTGGTGGAGTGGATGATGGGAGTTGTTGTGCCCCCGTTTGGGACAAGGACAACTTGTCGAAGCATTGGGTGATTTTAGTTAGAGGGTCGGGGGGGGGGGGGGGTTTGTCTATGAATTCTGTCCTTCATGCTTATCTTGTTTGGACGTGGCATTCCAAGAGCGTGATGTATGTTGGCACCAAGCAGCCAGCATCCTATGATGCTTGGACTAACCCCATCAGGTCTAAAGCGGTCTTTACAGGATTTGCAGTCAGGAAAAAAGGCATTAATCATAAAATGAATGTCAGGAGTGTTGAAGTTGTCATAGTGTCAAAACTTTGATAAATAAATGAAAGAACACTGGATCATCTGTAATCTTTGATTAAATAAATAAAAAATATTCATTATAATATCCAAATTAACTGTTTTAAATGAAGGAATGACCTGCTATGCATTTTCCATGAAACATAAAAATATTCTACATAATATTTCATGTATTTTGATCTCTAGAAGGTTTCCAGCTGTATAAGTTGTCCACTAAAGTTAGTCTTTTGTGTTTGCTCGAACATTCTCACTTGGTCACCTGCACAGTAGTCCACTAAATACCTTTTATTGCCTCTACACTCCTAGGTGAAAGGGAAACCTGGAAACTGTTTACACACAATAATTGCCAGAGAATTTTGGAATATCTACCAGATTACATGCAATAAGTATCACTACACATTTAAAGATATTTGCCGTCTAGATAAGATTCACATTATTCATTTTTGAATTCTCTGACATTGAAGAAGTTTTGCAGTCTAAAAAGAAAATCCTGACGTCTGACAGTGAGTGTCAATTCTGACAACCAGGCACCTGGCATAAAATACTTTGTCTATCCATACACGATGTTAAAGAAAGACAACAGGGAGCAGATCCTTTCTGATCAAAGGGCAGAGACAGCGTTCCATCAAGCTTTCTACTTCTACATTCACCTGCCATTGTCTTATACTGCATAGCAGTGAAAGTTAAAAGCTGTTAGTGGTACAGATTCAAAATTATTATTACTTCCAGGTGAAATAATAATTGCTCTATTTATAACGCTGCCATTCGTTTTTTCAATATTTGAACCGTGACAATACCAGCCCTGACAATAAAATACTGTTATTTTGTATTTATAGTAAATGCTCAGTAACTGCAGTCACCTGTTTTATTTCAGATTGAGTATTTACAACATACTGCAGTTATCCTGCATTGTGATTGTGAAGTGTTTAGATAGGACTGGCATCTGACAGCTGAAAAAAAAATGCAATGTTCCCACCCAACTCTTCTTCTGCTACTGTTAAACTTGTATAAATGGGCCACATTTAGAATTACAAATGTTAATACACTGTTAAATGCTACTCATGTACGTCAGAATATCTCTGTACACAATATGTAGCATGCAAGAATAAGAAGTATAAAATCACTGGAAATTCTATTAAATCCCTGTGTGCCTATTATCATTAACCCAATTTAGAAAGAAAACGTCAAGCCTTGGTTTAATGTATTTCATGTATTACAGGAATAAGATGTCTATGCTTTAGGATTTGTGGAACGCTTGTCACATTATGGTCTCATGGCGCATGTACACCTTGACCAGCCTTTGCCATAAAAGTGGTGCCATGTGCCTACCGCTTTTTATTAATGGGATTAATTCCTCTTCTAGGGATAGACCAAGCCTTCGGAAAAATGCATCTCCATTCACTGACTTTTGGATTCTTTATTTTGAATAGCCCAACTTAGCAGCAGAGTACTTTATGACCAACTTCTTTCATTCTGAACTAATCAGTGGGTTTGTCTAAATGTCTGATTGGCACTGTACATATACAATGGTGTTTGTAAAAATCAATATTTGGACAGTAGCATATATATGTATGTGCAAACATTGTTTTTAGGGCTGTGAAAGGCTTATTGTTGTTAATGATTTTGTCACCATTAATGCCTTTTTCTTGTTTGAGCCTCAGACCCATCCAAGTGCGTGACTTGGTAGGGAGCTGTCACTTATTTGCAACAGTGTACAGGTAACTTTATTGCCACTTTATTGCCAAAACAATGAAGAGTAGCTTACACATTCCTGTGAATTGTGATTACTCGCTACTTGTTTGTGAATCCTGTTGAATCTTGCCTAACAGCATGCACAAGCACAGGTATAAGAGAGGAAATTTAATAAGGGAACTACAATCAACAGAAACTAGAAACGGAAACCTTGGATAGAAAATCTAGGAAGGACAGGAACCAAACAAAAGACTAAATAGGATGGAATAACGGTACATATGGATAAACCAATACAAAGACCGCCAGGGAACATCCGGAAATGTAATAGGGTTTGTGATGAAGCAAACAAGTGCATCCAAAAATCTTAGAAAACAGGGGTCCGCAATGACATGAAGGAGAGAGGACTTTGGATTCACTGGCACAGCAGCCTGTACTGTAGTGTTAGTACTCGTACGTTAGAACACAGCCTGCACTGTTCCAAACTGTGGAAATTTGGAATATCAATGAGAATAACAGCCGTGAATCCCCACTCAGCCTTTTCTGAAACTAGTCCTGATAAGCTAATTGTGTGCGAAACCCCCTGGTAATCTTGCTTTTAGCATGGTTAGTTATGCTTATTTTATGTCGTTGATAGTCTAAGTCAGTGGATCCCAAACCTCTCCTGGGGCCCTCACAGCAGTTCCATCTATTAGATGTATCCCAGAGCTAGCTCACCTGGTTCAACAGGTAAGGGTTTGTCAATTAGTTCAGTTGATACAGGTGCACTAGCTCTGGCACTGACTTGTAACTGGATGAGCACACTGATGCTGTGACATCTCACATCAGCTGCTGTGAGAACAGTTGCATACCAACAGAGACCAGCGTAACTTCCAATAATGACAAACCCTGGATCACAACCAAATTCAGTCAGCTGCATTGGGAAATGGAGGAGGCATTCAGGAGCAACGACAGAGACAGGTACAGAGAGGCTAAATACAACTTTTGGCAAGGCAGTGAAGGAAGCCAAGTGCCTCTATGGAGAGAAATAAAAACAAAAGTTCTCGAGCAACAATTCTGCTTTTGTTTGGAGATGCCTCCAACAGATTAACAACTACAAGCCCCCACTTCATTAATGACCTGCATCTTGCCAACGACATGAATGAGTTCTACTGTAGATTGAAAAGACAAAAGGGCAGGCCTGACTGTAAACCCCCCCCCCCCCCCCCCCCCCCCCGGTGTATCTAGCCCTCAACACCAAACCCCCACCATCAGGGACCATTCACAATCAACCATCCCAATCAACCCCATCTCTTCCAACAAAGGAACTTTCAGTCTTAGAGGGGGTCCTTAACAAACTATTCCCCATCCTAAAGCATTGTACAGATCAGCTTTCTGCTGTTTACAGTCATCTTCAACAGCTCACTGGAAACATGCTACATTCCGGCCTGTCTCAAATCCTCCATCATCCCAGTCCCCAAGAAGTAAAGGATCACAGAACTTAATGACTACAGACCTGTCAACCTGACCTCTGTGGTTATGAAGTCAGTTTAGTACCTTGTACTGTCACACCCTCAAGTCCACCACCAACTTACTAGACCCACGGCAGTTTGCCTATAGAGCCAACAGGGTATGGACAACATGGTCAACATGGCTTTTCACTTCATCCTCCAGCATCTGGGCTCTCTGGGAATCTACGTAAGAATCCTGTTTGGGGATTTCAGTTCCACACTCAACACCATAATTCGCACTTTGCTCCAAGACAAGCTCTCCCAACTGGGAGTGCCTGTGTCCACATGAAGTTGGGGAACAGGAAGCAGCACATGAGGCTGAGGAAACACCTGTCCGATTCCCTGACCATCAGCACCGGCTCCCCTCAGGGCTGTGTCCTGTCCCCCCTACTCTTCTAACTGCCCACCAACAGCTGGTCACTTTGGCAAGCTCCTGACTTTGCAGATGACACCACCCTCATCTCTGATGGAGATGAGTCTGCCTACAGGTGGGAGATAGATCATCTGGTGTCCTTGTGCACACAGAACAACCTGGAGCTCGATGATTTAAAGACAGAGGAGATGACAGTGGACAGGACAAACCCAGCTGCCACCCATCATCCTGAGTGGCTCCCCAGAAAACTCTGTGGAGTCATTTGACTTTCTGAGCATCATCATCGCCCAGGACCTCAAATGGGAGTTGAACATCACTTCCCTTACAAAAAAAAGCTCAGCAGAGGATGTACTTCCTGCTGCAGCTGAAAAAGTTCAACCTGACAAAAACTATGATGGTGCATTTCTACACTGCCATCTTAGAGTCCATCCTGGTCTCCTTCATCAAATTCTGGTACTCTGCAGTTAGTGCCAAGGACAATGGTTGTAATCTCACATCTCTACAAGACCTAGACACCTCCAGGACGCGGAGACAAGCAGCAAAGATTGGAACTGATCCCTCTCACCCTGGAAATTAACTATTCAGCGCTCTCCCCTCTGGCAGAATGCTGAGGTCTATCAGGACCGAAATCTCTCACCACACTAACAGTTTATTTCCTACAGCAGTAGGCCTCCTGAACATGAACAAACAGACTACAACCCGCTCCCCACATACAAATCTATAACCCATCCCCACATACACACACAACCCTCATTTGGATTAAATCTACAGCCCCTCCTTACATACACACACACACAACACTCAACTGTTGCACCTTACTTATTGTTTTGTATAGTTATGCAAACAAATTTGCAAACCCAGACAGCACTGTTCAATCACTTATTAAGAAATGAAAAATGTAGGGATCTCTTGATACCAAGCCAAATTCAGGTAGACCAAAAAAGATGTCAGCAAAAACTGCCATAAGAATTGTTCAGGTTACAAATAAAAAAAACAAAAAGTTGAAAAGGGTATGCGGTTGTGACTTTTTTGGAAAGGAAAGAAAAAGGTGCAGTGATCTCTTAATTTATTCCGGAGCTGTATATTACTAAGGGTACGCAAACTTTTGAGCACAACTCTGTTTGTGTGTGTGTGTGTGTTTGTGTGT
>JACXGJ010000876.1:63436-102077 GCA_016801105.1 Esox niger | reverse complement strand
GTGTGTGTGTGTGTGTGTGTGTGTGTGTGTGTGTGTGTGTGTGTGTGTGTGTGTGTGTGTGTGTGTGTGTGTGTGTGTGTGTGTGTGGTAGCTGGAGCAGGAAACTAACATGAGGCTTTGGCATTTCCACTTCAAAAATGTTTAATGCCGGTGTCTGGCTCGACTCCTTCGGTACTATTTGCCACTATATTCACCTTTAACAGGACTTCCTACTGACATTCCAGCCCAGGGATAACTGGACACCAGAGGCACAGGGTGAATGGAGAAGAAACTGTCATCTCTGAATGTTGACGTACAACTCCAAGGGCAGGGAAAGACCTTTACAATCAATCTATCACTAAGTACAGGTAAATACAAATGTTGATTCGTTGCTATTTGGCTCCTATCTATCAAAGATCCTGACATTGGAGATTCCGTGTCATGAAACGAGTGTGGTGCTCGTGTGTTTACCTACCGATGAACTCGTGCAGAAAGACGAGCGAGGCGATATAACAGGCCAGGCTGAGAAGCTCGGCTACAATCATTAGCCAGTGCCAGGTCTGAATGGTGAGAGCCACCATCAGCAGCTCCGTGAGGATCAGGGAGGTGAAGGAGATGGCCACGATGTGGACAAATTCAGACTCAAACAGCAACAGGGCCCCATACATGATGATACTGCCTGAGGAGCACAGGGGACAGGCAGCACAATGTCAGGAGCAATAAACTCGCCAGACACCTCTGTCGTTGCATTCAGTTGCATCACAAACTTCAACCTGAATCTTCAACTCCAACTGTTGTGTTCTGTCAGAACAAATCATCACTATCAGGGGAATGGAGTACTGAAGTATAACGAATACAGATTTCGCACAGACCAACAAGATCTATATATTTAGCATTAAATGAAAGTGAGGGGATCAATGTTAGGATATATGACTGTTTCCTATGACAGGAAGAGGATGGGGATGTTTTTAAAGAATTTCTGGTACACTTTTCCAAAAACTCCCAGAATGTTATCGTGCCCTCTAAAATGTGACGTAAAAACATACTTCCGCGATTAACAAAGATATGACATTGGACATCCAATATCACAGCTATGTGTTGAGTTATACTGTACTTATACTGGACATTACTATACTGAGTAAAACATTCAGTAGTTGGAATGAAGCAGATGTACATTTTCAGTGTGAAATGTGTGTGTATTATAAAACTACAATAAAAACATCTTAGAAAAGCATACAAAATGTTGCCTCCGTAGAAAACTGTTATGGAATTGATACCAAACAAAATACAAATTAATTTAAACACGGAAACCAAAACCCATTCAGTTGCAAAGAAGAACAAAATGAATGATGGCAATGGGAATATTGGAAATATTTTGCCAAACAAACTGTTCTGAGTGGGAGGTGTGGGAGGTTGTGATTGAGTGCTATGCTGTAAACAAAAGCTTTAAGGGTGTAGCTTGGATGCTTCTGGCAATGCCTTTACAACACAAATGGTCCGTGTTGGAAAACCACCCCAGGGTTTTTCACATTTACCAACCGCAGACCTAAATAGACTCCACTACCAGCAATTAAGCAGAAAATGTACGGGCTGGAGGGGACCTTCATAGATCATACAGCACAAAGCCAGGCGGTCTCTAAAGTTGTACAGTGCCTTTGGAACGTTTTAAGACCCCTTCACCTTTTCCACATTGTGTTGTGTTATAAACCTAATTTCAGATGTAACTTTTTTGCGATCAATCTACACAAGGTACCCCATTGTGACAAAGCAAAAAATAGTTTACTTTTCTTATTGAAATTGAAAAATGTAAATATCGTGTATGCTGTATATAAGTATTCAGACCCTTTTCCATGACACTCCAAATTGAGCTCTGAGGCATCCTGCGTCCTTTGATTATCCTTGAGAGGACTCTAGAACTTACCGGGTCAACCTGTGGCAAATTCAATTGACTGGAAATGATTTAGAAAGGCAAACATCCTTATATTTAAGGTCCCATACTTCACATTGCATTTCAGAGATAAAAACAAGCTGTTAAGTCTAAGGGGATCTCTGTAGACCTCTGCGATCGGGGAAAATTTGATCTGGGGACAATTATAAAAATATTTATATTCAGTCGTGCTCAAAAGTTTGCATACCCTTAGAGGATTGTGTATTGCCCCCTTTAGCAGCAATGATAGCGTGCATTCTTTTGTAATTGTTGTCTGAATTCTTGCAGGTGGTATGGCTCCCCATTCATCTGGGCAAAAGGCCTCCAGGCCATGCAAAGTCTTTGGTCGGCATGCCAGAACTACACGTTTGAGATCTTCTCAGAGTGGCTTGATGGTATTTAGGTCAGGACACTGAGATAGCCACTCCAGAACATTCACCTTTTTCTGCTGTAACCAATGGAGGGACAACTTGGCCTTGTGCTTAAGATCATTGTTGTGCTGGAAAGTCCAAGAGCGTCCCATGTGCAGCTTTTGTGCAGAAGAAGGCAAATTATTTGCCAGTATTTTCTGATACCATGCTGCATTTAGCACTCACACCCCCCCAAAACATCAGTGAGACACCACAATGCTTCATAGTGGGGACGATATTCTGTTTCCTAACACGCTGCATTCATCTCGCCATTCATTTTCACACAATCACTGCAAATGACAGTGCCAGAGGCTGTGAAGCATGTCAAGATGTTGTCAGGCATATATATTGTAACCACGCCTTTTTGTGGCATTGGTACAGTAAAGGCTTCTTATTGGCAGCTTGACCATGCAGCTCATTGTTGTTCAAGTATCGTTATATTGTGCTCCTTGAAACAACCACACCATCTTTTTCCAGAGCAGCCTATAATTCTCCTGATGTTACCTGTGAGTTTTTCTCCGTATTCCGAACAAAACTTCTGGCAGTTTTAGCTGAAATATATTTTGGTCTACCTGACCTTGGCTTGTTATCAAGAGATCCCCGAAGTGATTGAACAGTACAGGCATTTGCAAGGCATTGGATATCTTTTTATATCCTTTTGCATCGTAGCGCAGTGGTTAAAGACACAGTCTGTCACAAAGTAAACCGTGGATCAAATCCCGCTTGGGCAACAACATTCATCTCTTCTAAAGGTGGGCCGGCAGAACTAGGCTTGCCTGGCTCCTTTTCTTGTTTTGCTTTGTCATTTTGCGGTATTATGTGTGGATTGAATACTTTCCGAAGGCACTAAATCTGAGTAAGGCATAAAGGGCTCAGAGGTTTTCTCCAACAGCAATACAGAAGAAACTCCCATAAAAAAATCTAAGGGAATACCAAGGAATAAACTCAGAGTGGTATAATTATAATTTAACACACACTGTATGGACGTCTTCTTACCTTGGTAGATACTTATGAGGACCCATATGAGAAACGTCTTAAAGGACAGAGGTCGACCCTAATGGAGGAAACACATTTAATAAATGAAATACATTAAAATGTAACATGTTCTAATATGTAAAATATTAGACAATATTATGAATGGCACAAATATGCAATGCAGAGTGCCTGAATACTGCCCAATTCCATGAGTGCCTGAATACTGCCCAATACCATGAGTGCCTGAATACTGGCCAATACCATTTTGGCCATATATCATAAACCACTGTGTCTATTGCGATTATAAATTGTTTCCCAATCAGCTTACTTTTTTAAACAGTAAAACGTACTTTGTTGTCATAACCGTGACATACAGTCTGATTAACTAGGGCTTTATATCAGTATCCAGGGTTTGAAAATCCCAGTTAATAATTCAGCTGTATTACTGTATAAGTGTAGTTTAACATTTACAATAAAATATAGTAAATATGAATGGATCACAATATAAGTGAAATAAAAGCTGAGCAGGGATTGAAATAACTATGTGTACAGATAGTGTGTTGATATTCCTATTTATTCTGAAGGTTCAAGGCTATGGAAGTTCATGCAGAAGATCATTTTGATACAATGCAAATTATACAATGTCATATAAAGTAATATAATGCAGTGTTTATCACCTTTAGTAGATCCTTATATAGCTCTGGGTAGAGCATGGCTACTTCCGACTTGACGTCTTTATCCAACACAAGGGAGAAAACGGGGAACATGGTGTAGATGGTGGAGTAGCTGGAATACATTTTCATAATATCATGAAAATTACACCATAATCTCAGGGACAAATAAAAAAAAAAAAATGTTGCTTGGCTGTGAAGTTAGCGACTTAACAAAATACAGTTATTAAAGTACTCCAAACAATTGAAAATGTCAGGCACTCAATTTTTTTAAATGTCTCTGGATGAAGAAGATTGAAGCATCTTCAGAATTCTCAAATTTCCATTAGTACAATTTTACAAAATGACTACTAATTGGGACCAAACCTTAACTGTCTGCCACATAGGAGAAGCGGATAACAGCGGAGGAGGAAAACCAACAGTTGTGCTCACAAGTTTGCATACCCTGGCAGACATTGTGAAATTTTGGCATTGACTTATAATGCAAAAAAGGATAGTGATCATGTGAAGCCATTTATTATCACATAGTTGTTTGGCTTTTTTTAAAATCCTAATGATAACAAAAATCAAATGGCCCTCTTCAAAAGTTTACACACCCTTGAATGTTTTGACACAGAAGGTGACATACAGAGGTGAAAATGGCAATTAAAGGTACTTATAACGATAATTGAACAAAAATGATCTGCATTGTCGAGTTGCAAGAAAGAAGCCTTTACTGTGCCAATACCACAAAAAAGCCTGGTTACAATATGCCTGACAACACCTTGACACGCCTCACAGATTCTGGTACACTGTTATTTGGAGTGACGTGCCCAAAATAGAGTTTTATGGTCACAATCATAAGCGCAATGTTTAGACATGGGTCAACCAGGCCTATAGTGAACAGAATACCATCCCCACTATGAAGTATTGTGGTGTCTCGCATAAGTTTTTTGGGGGTGTGAGCTCTAAAGGCACAGGGAATTTTGTGAAAACTGATGGCAAGATGAATGCAGCATGGTATCAGAAAATACTGGCAAATAATTTGCATTCTTCTGCATAAAAGCTGCACATGGGACGCTCTTGGACTTTCCAGCACAACAATGATCTTAAGCACAAGGCCAAGTTGACCCTCCAGTGGTTACAGCAGAAAAAGACAAAGGCTCTGGAGTGGCCTTCACAGTGTTCTGACCTTAATATCATTGATACTCTGGGGAGATCTCAAATGTGTAGTCCATGCAAGACGAACATAGATTTTGCATGGCCTGGAAGCGTTTTGCCAAGACGAATGGGCAGCTATACCATCTGCAAGAATTCGGGGCCTCATTGACAACTATTACAAAAGCCGCATGCTGTCATTGATGCAAAGGAGGCAAAACATCATTTTAAGAACTGAGGGTATGCAGACTTTTGAACAGAGGTCAAAAGTCTTTCTTGCCATGTTTTGCTTCAGGATTGTGCCATTCTGTTATGACCTACAGTTGAACGTGAATCCCATAAGAAATAAAAGAAGTGTTTTGCCTGCTTACTCTTTACAAATGGTGTTTAGATTACCAATTCTCCAAGGATATGCAAACTTTTGAGCACAACTGTATGTTATGACTTTAGAAGAGACAGCAACAAAAGTCCACAGGGCTGGTAAACTAACACGTTGCTTGTAATTTCTCTTCGCTTCTTAATATATAGCACCTCTAATGAACCTATTAAACCAAGAGAGGATTAAGATGCTAGTCATACTCACAAAATGTGTCTGGGCTTTCTATATTCCTACGTGATCATCATCAGATTGGTAGCTAAAATTGGGTATATTGCACTCAGTCTAGTCTGCTTTGATGCCATTGTGATTGGAATAAAAACAACAAGCCACATGTGCCAATTCATGCGGAATGTAATGATTCAAAAAATTGATTTAACTGTAAGGAAAAATGCATGAATGTCACATCCTGAATTTCAACGTAGAGCTGTTATCTCAATTCTTAAAGCTGAACAGAGGGTCTTTTGATGACTCAGCAGGGTTCAAGTAATTTCGCAGTGTCACTATATTCAACCCAATGAAACAATACTTCAACACAATCAAAATGTCATAGCAACGCGACTAAGACATAGCTGAAATGCCATGCTCATAAGCCACGGTTATTCAGAGAAGATTAGCTCAGCTCACCCAATAATGAGAAATCCTTGGTAGAGTGGGACCGAGGCAAAGTAGAAGACAGAAGAGAAGACAGCCTGGGAGAAAAAGAGAAACACACTGGGCCATCATCACATACATACACGCTCATGTTATTGACGTGACTGTAGTAAATCACAAATCACAACTGACATACATTTCATACGCTGCTCATATTGCTGTCATCTAAGACTGTCAGTTATCTGAGGTAACAGTTCTAAGAATAGGACAGCCAATTGAAATAATCCATCCATGAACCAGGCAAGGCCTTTCGACTATGTGGTCTGGAGCCCTGACTAACTCTGACTAGCATAATGCTGTTAGTCTGGTGGAGCAGCCAGGCAGGGAGACGGGCCAGGTCATGCCCTATACCAAACCCAAAACAGCTGCCAATGTGGCCAGCGTCAATCCAAGACTATAACGAGTCCTGGCCTGGTGACTCACACATCTTTCTCTTTTTCTTCAGGGCGGGGGGGGGGGCGGCAGGGGCCGGCCTGGTGTTTGTGGCGCTCACTGGGGCCCAAGCTGCCGGCTGACGCTCATGGTGTCCCCCTGCTGTGACTCACTTTCCATCTGGCTCCAGCCCGCCGTGCCGGCCCCCCAGTTACCCTCACAGACCCGCGGGACCGTTGCCCTGGGCCCGGGCTCCCCCACCTGGCCGGGCCCTTCGGCGCCCCCGGTCTGTCCTACCTGCATGGTGCTGATGCAGAGGCTACGGTGGATGACGAACTGGGAGAGGCCCGCGGACCTCTTGTAGCTGTTCCTCCCGTGGACCATGAGCAGCCTGCCCAAGTGCTTGAACTGAGTCACAGAGAAGTCTGCAGCAAGAGATGCCTGCTTCCCTTCCTGAACAACACAGGGTGGAAAACAAGAAACCCTTCATAAAAAGGTCAGCAGAGCTCTTCGGTAACCAGAATAACACGTAGTCTCAGTAAAAGGTTCGTGGAGACGTTGAAACTAAGGCCATTTTGTGGTTAATAAAGATCCCTAATCGCGCCACGGTTTAGTCAGTGGCTCGCCACAAGGGTTGCTAGAGTGGATCCCTGGTGCACGGCTGAATGGGTCAGAAGGTGCAGGCTGTCCATGACGTACAGAGCCTGCATGGTTGACCCGTCACCACCACAGTTCAATCAGTCCCAATTGGAAGACAAAGACAATACCACACTGTCACATTCATTTCCTCTACGCCCATGACAGGCTCTCACACAGCCCAAAAGGAATCATCTGTACATGATATGACATATACAAGTGACAAATGTACGCGAAAAGACGCTCTGGCCAGATGGGAGCGCACTCTCAGGAAACACTACATACAGGCGGAAGCGACAAGTCTGTGTGAGTGTGTGTGTGTGTGTGTGTGTGTGTGTGTGAGAGCAGAGCACCAGGGTGACAGGGACAGAAAGGTTCTCACTTTGCCCTCCACTCCCACGCCACAATCAGCTTCCTGGATCATGCTGACATCGTTTCCTCCATCCC
Organism: Esox niger; assembly: GCA_016801105.1. Taxonomy (NCBI): domain Eukaryota; kingdom Metazoa; phylum Chordata; class Actinopteri; order Esociformes; family Esocidae; genus Esox; species Esox niger. The sequence continues at coordinate 94,493 of JACXGJ010000876.1, read as the reverse complement.
CTAAGAGAAAACAAACAGACAGGAGTGGAAGTGTCAGGAGGAACATGTCTGTTAATGTGATGCTTGTGTGTGTGTGTGTGTGTGTGTGTGTGTGTGAGTGCACACCTGTCCTGAACTCAATCAGCCCCCAATAAAGCATTGCTCTGAATTGAGATGCAACTTTGTATCAGCTGTATCAAACTACAGATTAGCGTACAGCCCAGTGCTCCGGGGGGAAGTGACCGGAGCGTTACAGTGGGCTGAGGGCCGGGTGTGACGACCCACCTACAGCGCAGGTCAGTTTGCCCGTGCGCTCCTGCAGCAGTCCTACTATCTGGGCCTTCTGAGTGGGAGCGCAGCGACAGCACACCACCGCTGGACACTGGCAGGCCAGCTCCATGAACTCGTACTCGTAGAACTTCAGACACACCTGCGGGAGTGAAGGGAAGGACAACAAGGCTGAACAACCAGCGGCCGACCACCAACTGTGACTTACATCGAGGTCGTCGCCTTGGCTACGCATTGAGTCCCCACACAGTGACCCTTACATTCTCCCAGGTGGCGGTCTATTGAGACCCGGAACAACGCCGCTGTCCGACTGCGCGTGACAAGACACCAGGTGGGCTTTCAGAACATTCTCAGTCAGACTGTAACCAACATTCACTCTTACCACACCACAGCTACCACTGAAGTCCCCACCAGCAGCAGTGCTCTGGAGATAAAGAGTTCAGTGGGCGGAATGGGCCCTACCTCCAGCGAGTCCCCTGATATCACCAGAGCACAGTCGTGTTTCCTCCTGAAGGCGTTGAGCTCCAGATGGGCCTCTCCTCGTGTCGTCACCTACGACCACAGACAGGGCTCAACATCACAGCCAAGGACAGACAAACAGATAGCCGTCTAACCCACAGCCCGCGCTCGGCACCCCGCTCTCTGCGCCCTGCTCTCTGCGCCCCGCTCTCTGCGCCCCGCTCTCTGCAGCTGTCGCATAGTTGGGATTAGCACCCGGGCGAACTAGCAACTGTCAAATCAGATAATTCAGCCCATAGTCGTAACGGTTACAGACATGATTTGAAAACGCCAAAGGTGTGAAAGCATTAGACCTCCACTGAATCCCTCAAACCACAGCTCATTCTCTGGGTCCATTGTGTGTTTGTCTTTTTTAACCCAAGGTCCACACTGACGTGAAAACATCCCATCCTTGCTCTAACTGGGTCAAACTTCTACGTCAACCAAAAATGACAAAAATGCAGAACTGTAAAGGACCACGACGCGTCAATCTGTCGACCGGTGGTCTGCACTGGTTGGGCTATAATCTCTCCTATTGCCTGTTTATCTGTCAAGTTGTCAACCCAGGTGCCATTGGCGTCGACCAGGAAGCCAATAGCAGATGCCCTGGCTATTGGAGCAGTCAGCAGTCACAGGCCCGGCCCGGGTCCGCTGGGAGAGGCATGGGGACTGTCATGCTTTGCCAGCCATTGTTATCCCCTTCCAGTAACAACTGTTGTACGCAGGTCCTAACCTTCCTATGGCAGGCTAGCTCTCATTTTCTGCAGCTGGACGGACGCCAGAAGGGAAGTCGAAAGACTATCAAAGCAAATGTGCCTGTTGAGAGCTAAACCTGCAAAACAAATTAGGCAGCCTGGTTCTCTGTGATTGTGTTCCCTCCGGGAGTGGCTCATCTGGTCCTCACAAGCCAGTTTCGAGGGGGTTTTAACAGTATCCGAATTATTTCTAGCACTAGAAAAGAGTGTTTAAGCACGCCTGGGGATTCTGGCGGGTGGTGGTTTTGGGAACGATTGTTTTTGGTTCTACTGAAACAGGCGAGTTCAACGATTTATAGGAAGCGATTTAAACTAGCATTCAAACTGTCTGCTCTGGTTGACACTGGCTTTAATGCTGATTCTTGTGAGAGGTGATTAAGTGTCGGGACAGCCAGCTAGCCAGTGGATCCTGGCTGGGTTGGGTGACTGTAGAATTACAGAACAACCGCTAAGGGAATTCACCACACAGAGAATGGATGTCCCATATGGTCGAGGCAGACAGGAAACTGTGGCAGACCCAGCGAACTAAAAATGACCCCTTATGCTAAACCTATTTACTCCGATCCACAATAAAGTATTTATATCCAAATTGCAGCGGTTGACTAGAACAATTCTCCACTTACCGATCGAAAGATGTGGATGTCCTGGTTGCGCGTCACCAGATGGGCGTTTTTAGCCGTGCACGTGGCTGTTTCCAGTTTGTCTCCCGTTAACATCCACACCTATACAGAAAGACAGAAGCACTACTGACAAACAGCCTGCCAATACAACCGATTACATCAATAACAAACAGGACCTCTTGCGCATGCACTGTAGCTCCACGTTTCCGTTCATGACCCCTAACCTTGATGCCTGCGTTGCGGAGGATCTCCAGGGTGGGCCGTACGTCCGCTTGCAGCTGGTCCTCCACCCCTGTTAGACACAGAAGCTCCATCTCCATCTCCAGGCTTTCAATCACGGTGGCGACCTTCAGAGACCTGTCATGGACGCTTAGCTTGGCCTGGACGTATCTGGCCTGTGGCGCAACAGAGGAAATGTGTGGAGAACAATTTATTAGGATTTAATGCCCAGAGAATCTGAATGTATTATATTGGAGTTTGGCAAATTGGATTAATTTTCTGTCAACTAAACTGACACAGCTGTCCTGAGAGGACAAAAACGGCTAAATCAACTCGGCTAAGAGTGTCAACCGTCGAACACCAAAAACTGTCGAATGTGAATGTTTCAGACGACAAGTGGAAGAACGACATCGGGGAGAAGCAAGAAAACGCCCAGCAGTCTCCAGCTATGAGGGCAATTTTCAGAGTGAGATAAAGCGAAAACAATCTGAGTGACTCACTCAGGAACACAAACTTTGTGTGTGAGTCACTCAGCTAGTGAGTCACCCCCGCCCACCAGCCAGCTCACACAATTATGCAGAGATTGGCCTGGGGGTGCCGGGAGACACTGCCCACCCTGCACTGAAAAAGGCTGTGTGTGTGTCCATATGTATGCACATGCACGCTTCCGAGTGCATGAGGGAAATCTGAGCAACACACAATTTGACATTTAAAGAACAATGGTGAAAGTGTCTGTGGAAAATATTTTTAGGGGAAGATTTGTTGTTGTTGGCAGGTACCTAGCAGATATAGAGGATTTCAGAGGACATGAAAGAGGGCGTTCTGCGAAGGATTTATAAAAGAATGTGCTATATTGTCATCCAACACATTGCCATTTTTGACAAAGCATGGGAGGAGTAGCATTAAAAACCCTCCAGCGGAAAAGAAGCGGGAAAAAACACATCAAGGGAGGTGTCTGAAGAAGTAAGAGTAAGATACGTTTCTGGTAACAAGTGTAACCACACCTGGTTTCACTGATAATAGGAATTCCCATCCTATTTACAACACTGTCATAACAAGGCATGAGCCATCCAGCCAGCTATGCGCTTCTGAGACTTTATGCTCTGCTATGTGGAGGTGCTTGCAGAAGCCAACACAAACCAAGCTAAACTCCTACTAATGAGTTTGCCAAATGGATATAAAACATCCAAGTGTCAAGGTCTCAGACGGCGGGCTTGGTTATTGAGGAAAGTCAATTCATTCTCCATCTTAACAACATTCTCCTTCAGTTGGCTTTAGTTACCACACAGTCTCCAGTCCTAAGTCCAATACCCTGCAGATCAAAATGATGTCAGTTACATTGAAGGTTGTTCAAAAACCGTGGTGATGCCACTTACCTCAAAGTCTTGGTACTGTTCCTCTGTTAGAGACTTCTTAGAAACCACCAAAACCCTCAAACCTTCCCTGGCCATATTTCCACACTGGGTGAAAGAGCAAAAGCAACAACAAAGTAATTATATGACATCTGAATGTTCAAACATACCCTGAACAGGTACAACAGTCAGAAACACCAGAAGATAACTGCCATTCAAAATATGTTGCTCTTTTATTTAAATATAAAAATGTGTTACTATGGAGAAAACCAAGTATACCTCTTCTTCCAGCCAATCGTTATACTGGACGATGCCTGCCATTACCACATCGGCACCTTTCATATAGAACGTAATTTCTCCTGTTGACTCGTCCTGTAAAATAGATCACAGACAGTTGTAAATTTTTCGATAAATGCTTATAGAGATGCACATAAACAACATGTTCATTGTTGTTAGTCAGTTGATTAAAAAGGGAAACTTATTTTGGTGTTCACGTACACAAGTGGTCTTACACGTGTTTAAAAATATTTCCTTGAGGAAGCCAAGTTGAACCCCAGGCTTCCTGAAGTAGACTTATACCAGGTCACTCCAAGCCAACAACAACATTTAGTCATGCAGTCAAGCACAGACCTAGTCACAGAGTTCACAGAAGGGTGACGTCTTTCTCAGATCGGTCTGGAGCATTCTTCTTCACAGATAAATGAATCACTGTACAGGTGTCACAAAAGGTATATTCCCTAAGAGGTGTTGGCTTGAAAAAAAATCGCATGACCGATTTCAGTTTGTGATATGTTATCTTTCAAAACACCAGTCCAAACTAATCTCTAACGGACAGAGCTAAGAAAATAGATCTGGTACTGTAGATGCATTCTGGAAGGAAGGAAACCTGGGAATATAAGCAAGGAGTAGTTCCAGAGTACTGGAGGTTTTTCATCACTGGTTACTTGGAAAAATCGACATTTTGCATGAGATTCAGTTTTTTTGGTTTTTGCTTAAAACAATACAATGCTACAACGCACACCATTGGCTTGTACCACAAACAATCTTCAGCAAAGCATCATATTAGCTCAAGAAGGCGTACATCTCCAGCTAGTGTCAGTCAACGACTCAAAAGCATAATTTCAATTCACATTCTTATCCTAGCCGGTGGCACTCACCCGAACGATGATCCCCATCCGCTTGCTCTCGTATGTGAAGGGGAATATCTGCAGGATGGTGAAGTTCAGGATCTGTCCACTGGGGGTCCTCAGCTGCATTGAGGACTGGTCCCGTCCGACCAGGGTCAGTCCAACACTCTCAGTCCACTGCACCAGTGACACCTAGCAGGGAAACAGAGGAGACAGTGTGGATGAATGGGGGAGTTATAAAAAAGAGATTTTTTTTTGCCAAGGTAAAAAGAGAAGGGACTATTTTCACATGACGTACCTTTTTGAAGGACACGCGAATGTGCACTTCAAAGAGCAAAGTTCTACTTTAGCTCAAATCAATAATAAAAGCATTTTTGGCACTTAAAGAGTATTGATTGACAAACTAGAAAGATAATAGTTTTAAAAAGCGCATGCCACATGTTCTTTTTGGTCTCCTTTGAAGGGTACATGAAAATAAAGCCAAACAGATAACACTGAAGGAATCATTTCCAGGGGGTCAGAAGTTATTATTTCCCAATAACTTCCAGACCACCAGATTCTAGCACAAGATCAAAAAAGCACAATTCATCCCTTGTGCCTACAATGACAGGTCTCCAATATAGATATCAGATGGCCAGGAAGGGGCCTCAATTAGACTCTAAAACATCCCAAGTCTAGGCCCAAACCAAGCTAACAAACAACACTTCTTTTATGCTAATATTTGGCCTGAGGCTGTATTTGGCAGAGGGAAAACCTGGGCTAAACTCCACAGACGTCAGTGAGCACAGCTCTGTCTTGACTACCTCGTCTGTTGGTCATACAAGCTGGGGAGAATGAGACGGTGGACTTACTCACGGTAACATTAGCTGGGCTACATTCACTGTGGAGGTATGCACTCAATTGGCCTCAACCACAACAGCACCACCTAGTAATGCAAATTGGCATGATTTCATTTTGCTGGATCTGTTACCGGCAAATGGCTGAATTCAAAACCACAGCTTGGCGTGATTTGACGTTCTTATTAACGCTTGGAAGCAGAAGCCTCAGAAAAGGACTGCTACTTGGCTTTTTAAAATCTCGTATGGAAGGAAAATACATGCGAAGGACACGCAAAATGCACAAAACATTGGCCAAATAATGTATCGCCTGTACAAATAGTTGAATGCCAAATATATTAACAAATGTGTCACGCATCAAACTACATTTCAAAATGATGAAATAATCACATCGAACAGAACAAAACAGGATTGTCTTGAGAACGGACTTCAAATCAAAGAAAAGCAACTGTCACAGGTGTTGTAACCACAAGCACTAGCGGCCAACAACCAACACCATGACTATTAATAGACTTCCTGAAAGTCAAAGGAAAGCAAACTGAATTTGAGCATAGATCATATCGTGCTGATACAAAACATCTAATGAAACAACACAACCAACAACAGGAAATACATTATAAACCAGCCGTTCCCGAGGGGGTGCAAGATCTCCTGCAGCGATGGAAGCATGAGGGAAAATGCATGAGGGAAAATGCTTGGGAATCGTCACATGTGAGGAATATAATTCCACTATTGAGTTTCACAGGATAGGCTACAACTGACCACAAAGCAACAGCTATGTGTCATATTAAAGAATCTTACACTAATATTGGATATTCAATGGGAAGATAGACTGGACCAATTGACTGGGAAACACATTAACGTAATACGTATTTACACAGCAGGAAACGGATCACGCTGAGTGTCTGTTTAACATTTTCCTGGAGTTCATAGAATGAATAGTGATTCCTCATGACCCATCCAGGAAGAATGTCATCTGTCTCAAGGTTTCCTTGCAGGTTGCAGGTAGTCCACTGCATTAAACAATAAAGTCATACTTCAAAATCAATAACTCTTCATGTTTTAACCTGGAGTCTACTGTCACCATACCGACTGTTATTGGCATTCCTGTTTAGACATTAACTGTTTCCAAAGTGGGAATGTGTATTTCTGGGTTGGGTTTGTCGAAGATGAACATTGACACTTAATGATTACCTGATCCACAAAAAAGTATACAGTGGATTCAAATGCAGTTCTAAAGCTGGTATAACATTTTATGTTAGAATCCTGTTAATGCTGCATTACAAAAAAATGCTATGGATAAATTATATCTGTGAGATAACAGGGAAATGAAAACTGTTAAGGTAAAAACATTTCTAATTAGAAGCACAAAGTACGGTACAAATGTTTTATTTTTCACAAAGAACATTCCAACATGATTATTAAAGTGAGCCCAGAGTGAAACGGTTTAAATGACAAACTCATATTTTTTGGAATAGGCTGGTCAATCTAATGCTGGAGTAAATCACCTGGGTGTGACTTTGTTGGGTGTGACTTTGTTGGGTGTGACTTTGTTGGGTGTGACTATGTTGGGTGTGACTATGTTGGGTGTGACTATGTTGGGTGTGACTATGTTGGGTGTGACTATGTTGGGTGTGACTTTGGTCACCTACCGTGCCTGTCAAAGGTTTTGGCACTTCCACGTTCACCCAAACATTTGACTGGTACCGCACTTCTAATGGGGAGGGGTTCTTCTCACCTCGTCTGGGCTGGCGGCCTGGTAAACCCGACAGGTGTCCTCATAGTGCTGCTCGGCCTCGGCCTGGTCCGTCACTCCGTTGGCCTCGTACACGGGGGTCACGCAGTGCACCAGGGCGATGGCCTTCACAGCCTCATGCACACGGCTGCTGATGGTCTTGCGGACCTTAGTGGCCGCGGGAGTTCTGGACGCTGGAAGGTCATGGGACGGCTGTGGGGGGGGTAAACACATGACTTGTGGGAAACTGCATGGATCTATGGTGTTTCCCAGGGTGATTCCTATTGTGTGACGCTACTGTCTAGAGGAAATGTCATTTCTTTAATATTCTGCAGTAGTAGTAGTAACCCCCTCGACAGGGAAATATATATAACAGTGGAGATGTTTTTTTTTTGCCCAGTAACTTCTACATTGGATCTGCTTAAAAGTGTAACCTGCATTATAACCTGCAGGAATAAGTCTATTTCATGCTAAAGCACAACGCCTCTGCAACTGACTCTGTTTAAAAATGCCTAACACATAAAGCCATTTCACCAACCCTGACCTTTGCATTTGTACCGTCCACAGAGAGACCCACCGCAACTAAACACAAGCAGATGTCAGAGGGAAAAAAGAAATATGAACAATTAGCTTTAGCATCTTGCTGCTGCTATTTATAGGCCAGTTGTTGTGCTTCCACAAGGGTTAATAGTAGTGTCATTAAACTAGGGCCGGTCAGTGCTAGTGGGCTTGGGGTCCAGTGCCTAATCCCGTTTCCTGCCCTGCTAACCTCTGGTGTCAAAGGGACAAAGGGGTCGGGAGGCATTCAGCCAAACACAAGTCACATAGCTGATATGTTGTTCAAACAATATGCCCCAAAGCGTTGAGATGTTCAACCACTGGTCCATCTTGTTAGATGAATAATGGATTGAGGCCTTATGTTGCCAACAGCCAATATGGACGGATGGCCAATCTGTGCGGCCGCTACGGCCAATGACAACCTGGCTCACATAGAAGGGTTTATGTTTACCTGTGTGTAGGCACTGAACACGTGGCTCTGAACCTCGTCCATCGAGTCCATTCCATAGGCCACCGTTCCGAGGTGGAGGCGACGGAACACCATCTCGTTCTGGGTAAGAGTCCCTGCGTCAGACGAACAACCGCAGTGAATACAACCTACTCTTCATCACAATTCAAACACAGTCATTGACAAACAGTCTACAGCGGGCTGACTGAAGTCAAATAGCGGTTCCTGACACAGTTTCCATTCTTTCTGCGTCCTGGTTGTCCTCACACTCACGTTAAGCTCTCTAGGTAGTATTTCAGGATGACCGGAGAGTGCCCTACTGCACATACATTAGACTGACCTTTGACCCCAGGGCCCCATTGCCCTGGTCTTGGTCTGTGTGGGAAAATACAGTATCATTTTATTGGCTGTCAGCGTCATAAATAAAAGAGGGGTGCAGGCCAGCTCCCGAGGACGTGTGTCTGTGTATATATATGAGTAGGGATTGCGAAGACAGAAATCTTAGTTCAGACATCCTTATGATTTAAAGATCTAAAAAGTAGCATGGCTTAAAGAGAATCACACAGCTCAAAGCCCCAGGGACGTGCAGGTTCTGGCACGGTCACCGCGTACACAACCGTAGCAAATTGTGAACACTATCATCTGTCATACCAAAGGTTGGCACGACCCTTCAATATCCCTTTGACTGACCACATAAACAAGACACGCGCACAGGGATTAGGCAATAGTACACTTGACCTACACTGTCTTCATGTGCACTTTAATATAAAAAGCGTTCCCAATGCTAAATGTTTACTCCACTGAGTTTTTTCAACGAAAACGACCTTAGGCGAACAGTACACTGAGACAGTCCAGTCCAGAGGGCGACCATGACCTGTTTTAATAAGAACCGAAGTACAGGAACGTACTCACCTGTTTTGTCAGTAAGCAGGTAGGAGATGCGACCCAGTTGTTCAGGTATTGTACTGGCCCTGACCACCGTCCCAGGGATCTTAGAATCTCTTCTGATCATCCAGCTGAACACCATCTTGCCCATGTCCAGGTTCACACGCAAGCTGGAAACAAAGTTCACATACTATTCAATTAATGTACCACCATGAGTTGAATACAGATTTTGAATCTTAAAAGGTTTTCGGTTGTCCAGCAAATGTGTAAATATGAATAAATAAATAAGCAAGGATAGATTTTGTTGTGTGAACTGAAACGATTTTAGCAAGATTTTTTTTTTGCATTTAAATCTGTTCATAAACCAGGTGTTGTATATTACTTTACTAACAGGGAACACCTACAGTACCTGATCGGGACAATGTTGGAGAAAAGCAGAAGGAAGCGGAAGATCTGCAGATACCAACGGCCTGCGAAGTGTTGGAGAGCCACCATGACCAGAGAAACCACTACAAGAGCCCCAAAGAGTATCTTGGTCAAGCAGTTCACTTCCAGATCAAACAGTCCAACCTAGAGAAGATGAATGAGAACGTCATCAGGTTCATTCAGAGACATTTTTAATTGAAATATCCTTCGGGTGATCTCAAATTGAACCATTTTGAAATTAACATATAGATACTTTAAAAATATTATTTTTTTATTTGGTAAACTTTTCTTGGTGTAATTTTCACCACTGTTTGGCACTCCTCCAAATAATATATTTTTAAATACATTTAACATATTTAAATTTGAATGAGATATTAATACATGTGGCATTAAATACCATAAATTATATTGACATATTTATATATAATTAAATATAAATGTATATTTATATAAAGAAATGCAAATTTTCGACTCAGGAATGCATTTCAAAACTGTGAATACTATACAGTGAAATCAGTGTTGACAAAAATCGATTGTACTGGCAGCACATTATTTGACAATACAAAAAGTACACAGGTTTGTTTGAAAAGCCTTGTAACAACACTGGATCCAGGCATTACCATCATTTCAGAGGCAATATTACCGCAACGCAAGGTGCTAACAGTTAAATTGCAGGACTACCCAAAGAACTGCAAAGCGTCATGTGACAAATTACATTCCATCACCTTATGCCTTGGGTTGGAGGTGTTCATCACACTCCGCAGCTCCTTGCCCGTGTACACTACTACTCCTATCACAGTCCCTGCAGAGAAAGAACAGTCAAGTATTGGACTGTGTCCAATCAAAGAGACCGACACACAATACAGCACATAGCAATGTCATGGATGTCCCCTGACCAGGAAGGATGTTTTGAAAATGTATAAAGGCAGTAAGAATACGAGACAGTGCCAGTATGCCAAATTACTACTAGTCGCCATGCGCATACAGTGCCCTCCATATGTACTGGGACAGTAAAGTTGTCAGGTCTGTTCTATTAGGATGCCCCTAGCCATCTCTATGTTGGTCAGGGTGAAAGGCAGGTCCTGACAGAAGGGATGCCCCTAGCCATCTCAGCTTTGTGGTTTTGTTTGACTCCAATTAGAGGCAGCTGCCTCAAAAGTCACAATTGCTGTGTTTGCTGTACACTCAAGGCACATAAAAATATGACTTAAAGAAGGATGTCAGGAAACCTTATATTTCTGCCAACACTGAGAATTACAGCACTGTCAGATTTCCATCCCCCCGTTTTATATGAGCATAAGTACTGCCACATTTGTCACACAGGTATTTTTAATTAATCAGGTGTTCCCTGGTGTCACCAGGAATAATCTAACATGGAGCTAGCGATTTAGACGCTAAAAGAAAAGAGGAAAGCATAAATCAAATGTTTCATATGGGTACAGCAAAAATAGCCATTTGACTGTCCTAAAACTTAGTGGCCACTGTATGTTAGGTATGTGAATGTCCCCCACTAAAAGCAGATGTGCTAAGGATATTTGACAGATTTGCATTGACAGGTTTCCGGGCAGTTTTATCCAAGGGACCTTTCACGATGGTCAAGGGGATGGTGCATAAAGACCATGGAAATGGTCTATTTGGGACCTTTGAAAAGTTCCAAAGACGCCACAGAGACCCCTGGTGGTTTGACTTAGGTCTCGTTCGGACCTAGGGATGTCCCAAGGACATGTTACTCAAATGCTGGACTCATACAATATTAGACATCCTTTAGACATTCATTATTTGTAGTGCAACTTCTCAGTTTTAGAAAAAGCTGACAACTCCACTGCTATTGTATATTAGTTATCAGTTAACCCAACAGTGTTAGGTGTGTGAGTTTGTAGGCTGAAGAATCAGCACATTCAATCTGGAGGAACTAACGCCTCATCGCAGCTCTAGCGATGGATGGATGGATGGATGGATGGATGGAGAGACAGAGAGAAATGAAGGGAGGGAGAGATGGAGGAAGGACTTGTACTGGCTACAGTGGAGAAACCGAGAGCGCATCAGAGGGCAAGTGGGCATTTACCAGAGGCAATGACAGTGCCGGCCCACAGAGTGTTCTCAATACTCAGACTCTCATTGGCCGGTGGGTCTCCATCCTCCTATAGCCAAGGTTTCAGAATAAACAGAGGTTACGGACATTACAGACACAGGGGAAGCTCCCACATCAAGGTAAACCGGATCCAGTGGATCTTCATGTGAGTGTCTCAGCGCGTCTTAGTTCGGTAAGAAAACTCACCCGGGTGAAAGTGCCAATGAAGTTGTGGATGTCGATGTTTGGTTCCTCCGCATACACGTAGGATCTGATCTGGAGGAGGTCCTGGGAAAGGGATCACATCCGCATGGACAACGGGTCATTTTTAAAGAACACTGCCGGAAGCTGAGATGTGCCATTGCTGGTGTCCCACTATAGCAGATGGAGCTAAGCGGCGACACGGTGACTCACAGCGGCTGTCGGCAGTCTCTGGGTGCAGGCCACCGGGAGGCGGAGCTTCCAGTCTGTCTCTCCGTCCAGCTGGTCAGTACGCAAGAAGCAGGAGCCTGTGACAAGAAGGGAAAAAGTGGATCAACCTGTGATCCAGTCAACTCTAGGGGGCAGTCTTTCGAGGGCTTATCAAAGTCCAAATGCACAAGTGGAATGGAATATTTAATTATTGTTCAGTGCAGATCAATAGCGCAACATATTGAAGGGAATAGCTGAAGCGCATGGGTAAGGTGTGTGCTGTGGATTGTACTTTATTAGACAACACTTCTCTGACTTTGAAATTGAAATTGTAGGCTCTCCAATTCGTGGTACAAATATTGCCAAAACATACAAGATATGTGTAAGCCCGTGAAATAAGGATCACTTTCGTCCCTTGAAGGAACTTCTCAAAGTGCTATTTTGTGCATCCTTCCCTCCACCTTTGAACCAGAACAGTTCTTACAAAATTACTTCTTTCAAAATACTGCTCATATAAATGGTGCCCAACTGCACATTGGGGATTAATTTTAATAGGCTTCCACGCCAGCCCATCCCCAAGCCAAGCCCTCATCCCCCAACAGCCTCCCCTAACCCAGCCACCCATAACTCAGCCCCCAAAACTCAGCCCCCAAAACTCAGAACCCAAAACCCAGCCCCCCAGTCTGTCAGCCTGCCTCGCCTACCTTTCTGTAGCTGAGAACACTGGGCAAAGCTCTTCATAATTGACCTAATGGCCTCCATGTGTAAGAGAGATAACCAACCATTCTTTTCAGTAACAGAAACGTGTTGTTTTACCTCCCCCCACAGGAAAGCACAACCACAACCAAGGCATGCTTCCTCTAGCTTCAAATCAAGATTATAGTGGTATAACGTTATGGTTGTCTGGGTGTTTTTGCGTATATTTCCAATGGACCTCATAGGCTGCAGGATACTGGGGGGAGGGGGGGGTGGCGTATTTGTTGTGTACAAGACAAGAAGTTTGTCGGAAACAGCATTGTTTTGCATAGGAGCAATTCATTGTTTTTCTGTCATCACCCGTTCAAATCTTATCCAATTCCACATTTGTTTATTCAGATAAGGCTCCGTCTTTGTGTCTTCGTTCCCCTCGTCCTCTCTTTGCATTTTATATGTTCTTTATATTCCGCGCTTTGCATGTGTGATGTTCATTCAGAACTACTATGTAACTTGTGATTTGAAAGACAAAAATGGTCAATGCAGATTTTAAGGAAAAACCAATGGCCCATACTTCTTATAGCACAATCTGTCATCACCATTCAACTTCTTCTACTAACCACCCCCCCTCACCTCCCCAACCACCACTTTAAGCGATAGCCTACTGGACCCAATTACAATTTAGACATTGTTACACTTCCTGTCCTGGCTCTAGGCTAATCCCTTCACCTCACCACCCTTTTTAAACATGCCATTTCCCGAACTATCCTGTTTTGGAGACTCAGATGAATGACAAGCAGATGTTTACCGTTCCTTTCAGAGGTCCTTAAAAAGATCATGTCAGCAGGAACTCTCTGGTTCTACAAAGAAAGGCAGAGAGAGAAAGAAAAAACATGACTACAACTTGCATCCTGTTATAACCCACTCCTCCACCACAACTGTAGACATTCAGGCGTTGCTCTTTAATGTGCTTCATTACCTGCATTCAGCAAGTCACATTAATAAGCCCTGCAGCAAATCATCCAGCCTTACCCTAATACAAGCCTGACCGGGCTTTACACTCTGTCTGACCCAGACTCTACCGTGACCAGGTCCTGCTTAGAGTTATTGGCAGATTCATTCTGAACACAATTTAAGTTGACAGTTTTCAAAACACTGAGACGGATATGGATTATTTTAAGTGGTCTTTAGGTTTGATAAAGGCTTACTATGGCAACAAACAGTGGCCAAAGTGCTGGACGTCATGGATTTTAGCAACACTTTTAAATATAAAGATCATAATTCTGAGATGTACTACCTTTGAATTTCGGTGTCATTGATAAAATATTTAGAGCGAGAGCAACATGTTGATGATCCTTGTGTTTTATATCCTAAAGGTTTAGCCTCGGATTTTGCGGTATCAATAATCGAAATGTCACTAAATATATTGTACATTTTTTCTTCCAATTAAGTGCGTTTAAAGTTTGTGTCAGTTAGGTCTGTATTGAGTTTGACAGACTCAGGCTCAGCAGCATTGATCACAAGATTACAAAATCTTTACTAACTCCTTTCACCTCAAGTCACAAGTCTAGCACAGCAGATTAACAGACCGCTCATTATTCTTTGTCATAGAAATGGAAACTTGACTATCCTGGTAAGTACTAGGCTTAATTAATTGATGAAGTTAAAGGAAAATCAATGGAGTGATACAAACCTTTTCCACAATTATAAGGTCTCCGACTTGAATGCCACTGCTTTTCACCTTCACTGTGCCTAAATAAAAACAAATGTTTATAGATTGTAGTGTGGGTTTGGAGTTAAGGTGACTTAATTGTGCTAATCATAGATTATTGTGGTTGGACCCAAAAATGAAGGATGTACAGATAAGAGAACGCTTGGTTTTATGGACATTCCATTCCTCTATGGAGGAAAAGAATAGAGCGAAATGACCAAACAAGTAAAAATCTAAAACATCCATGTAAACATTCCCATGGCTCATACTGAATTTATGACAGTGAGACATCCTGTTACCATTAAAGTCATTCAAAGACATAGTTAAAACCTTACTCTTTATACACCATGCTTTTCTTCTCACAGCCCTACATAAAGAAACATTACTAATTTCAATGTTTATTAAAACTGTCTCCTCCAGGTTACATAGCAAATCTAGACAGCTGTTGTTATAGATTTCCTTTGACAAAATGTTAAGGAAAGTTCATTATCCATGTTGGCCTTCAGATCTGAAAGAATTTAGGGGAGGGTGGAGTTGAGCCTTTTCTCTCATTCCGTTTGGAATGAACAGGCAAAATTGTTTGGAGGGGGTCAGTGACCCTCAACCTCTACTGTGACCTCGGGCTTTGCATATGTAAGACATTAAAGCAATTTAATATTGCTATGCATTTGGTTTATTGGGCTTTAAAAAATCCTGGTACTTAAAAATCATTCAGTTTCAGATGGAAATAAAATAGTTGTTAACACACAAAAAAATGTAAATAAGTTTCAAAACACTAACACCCGAAACCCTCGAAATTATGAATCACAAACTCTAATATCTTCAAAAAACAAATGAACAATATGCTCAGCACTTCATAAAGCAGGAACTTCGCTTAAAACGGGAACAAATATACAAGTATCTGATACAACTGTCTCACTCATCTCGTGCTGTTACACCAGCCACTGGGCCCGCTATCATGGAAGCGACCATTCATTGTGTTTATGGGTAAAACAAGCTGCCAGATAAAAGCGGAAAAGTGATGGAAACCACAAGACGTCTCCAGGCTTTTTATTGCTGGTAGCACTTTATTCCGAGCCCTGTTATGTGTACACATCTCTGCTTTGAATTAGCCATCACTTCCCTCCCACCCGAAACCCGCTCCCCTTGCAGCTGAAACAGAACAGGACCAAAGTCAAACTGCGTGCCCACAATGTGCTCCGCACTCGTCATGAAACGGAGCGGACAATTCGCATTGACAGCCAAACGTGGATGTACGTGGGGTAAAGTGAAAACAATGGCAAGGGTTAAAGTCCAGGAATACTCCGGTGTGGTGATCCAAACCCGCATTGGGATCCGAGTAGGTGGCGTTGACGCCCGATCCGGATCCCCGGCCACGACTCCCGATCAAGACTTCGTTTGAAGCTGCACGCGTGTGCTACTGTCCCGTGGCACCGTAATAACAGGGACTTTCCAACTATGCAGCAGGTGTTATTTAGCGTGTGTAGTGCACAATGGATGACGCTGCATGGTATACGCCCAGGACGTACACAGTCCTTTCCAGGGACACGGGATGGGGGGGGGCAGCTGAAAGGATGCTGGGCACCAAGTGCCTGCCCCCGTTGGCGTTGTGTGGCGTCACCGTGCGTGCCCGTTTGAGTGAATGATGCATGTCATGCTGATAGAATGTGGGCACTGACCTGCAGAGATGGCACCTGTTGAGTCTGAAGAGAAATGGGCAGGCTCTCAAGCCACTCATGGGGGTCTATCTGTGTGCACAAAAGCCACATGGGCTACTCGGGTGCTTTGGCGCCTTGAAAGCGGTTCAGTTAGCACATAGGAGCGTGTCTGACAAGAAACCTTCTCGAGAGATAGTTTGGAAGCGCCGCCGAACAGATACCTTTTGGTCAGTAATGAAATGGGAATGGGACTACGGTCCAACATAAGGCAACCCGAATTATCAAATAAACTCAAACTGTTTTCGCACTGCCGGGGGGGGGTGGGGGGGGGGGGGCAGACCACTTTATCCCAAAGAAGTACGGCTGCCATGAAAAATAACAAATTGAAGCCGCCAAGAGCCAATCCTTACCTCTCGTTGAGAGCTTGCTATATACTTGAGAATTCACTTCTTTGTCACGACAATAACATCGGATTTCTTCAATTGCTTCTCTCATGATTGTAATTATCAAAACAATTCCCTAAAAGAGAAAAAATATATATATCAGACATACAATGGGTATAGAAACCCTCCCCCCCGTGAAATGTTGTTGCTTTGCAGCCTGAAATGAAGACGCACATAGTTTTTGTTTCATTCAGCTGTATTTACTCAGTGCAACTTATAACATCCAAGTGAAAGATAACACCAACATGTCAGAAAAATAAAAATAAAACAAAAAAACTATCACTGAGTGGGAAAAAGGATCACTCCCTTGTTTCAGTAATTTTTTGTTGAACCACCTTTTGATTTAATTACAGCCTTTAGTCTGTTGGGATATGTCTTTACTAACTTTGCACATCTAGACGTTGCAATATTTGAGCACTCTTCTTTGCAGAACTGCTCAAGTTCATTTAAATTTGATGGTGACCGTTTGTGGATTGCTGTCTTGAAGTCATTCCACAGATTTTCAATGGGGTTTAAGTCTGGGCTCTGACTAGGCCATGCAAGGACATTCACCTTTTTCTCTTTCAACCACTCTGTGGTCAGTTTTGCTGTGTGCTTTGGGTCATTGTCATGTTGGAAGGTAAATCTTCTTCCCATTGACAGCTTTCTGGCAGAGAGCAGCAGATTTTCCTCAAGAATTTGACAGTATTTTGCCCTGTCCATTTTTCCCTCTATCCTGACAAGTGCTCCAGTCCCTGCTGCAGAGAAACAACCCCATAACATGATATTACCACCTCCATGCTTTACTGTAGGAATGGTGTTATTTGGATGGTGAGCTGTATTGGATTTTCACCAGACATATCGTTTGGCGTTGAATTTTAGTCTCATCTGACCATAACACCTTTTTCCACGTGGCCTTAGAATCTTCAAGGTGCGTTTGGCAAAGCTCAGCCGTGACTGCATGTGGCCTTTCTTGAGGAGTGGCTTTTTTCTTGCAACCCTCCCATACAAGCCACATTTGTGGAGAATTTGTGATATTGTTGTCATATGCAGACAATGACCACTCTTTGTCATGAATTCCTGCAACTGCTTCAGAGTCGCTGTAGGCCTCTTGGTAGCCTCTCTGACCAGTTTCCTTCTGGCTCTTTCATCCAGTTTGGAGCGACATCCTGACCCAGGGAGGGTCTGTGTTGTACCAAATACCTTCCACTTCTTAATAATAGACTTCACTGTGCTTATAGGCACTGATAAAGCCTTAGAATTTTTTTTGTATCCATCTCCTGACTGGTGCCTGTCCACAACTTTATCCCGGAGCTCTTTTGACAATGCCTTGCCACCCATAGTTGATTGTCGTCTTTAGCTGCACTACCAAGGACTGAAATGCTTCAGGAAAAGCTTGTTTTATGCTGAGCTGACACGTTGGTATTATATCTTTCACTTGGATGTTATAGGTTGCAAATACAGCTGAATAACACACAGAAAAATCTGTTTTCATTTCAGGCTGCAGAGCAACAAAATGTGATTATATTAAACGGAGGTGACTCGTTTCTATACCCACTGTAAATGTGAAAAACGGCTAAATCTTATGGGCTGCTGATTTGTCGATTAAATGAATATAATATTGACAAAACACACAGATGCTTACCAGAGGAACCCAGTAGGTGTACAGAGCACCTAACCTGAGCTCACTGACAAACTGGGAACAGGCCAGGAGCAGAAAGTACAAGTTGAAAAAGTACTTGAATTGATTAAACAGCACCTGAAAAAACAAAACAGAACAATGGGATTTCACATTAATGCGCCAGTGGTGAATGTGTATATATACTCGGACATAATAACAACACGACTGCGACAGGACACTGATCATTTGGGGTTCAAATGAGACCAGAATTAGCCGGCTGTAGGGTTCACAGACATCCACAGACAAGCACGTAGTCTGTGTGAACCATCTAAGCACAGATGGAAATCAGCTATTCCAGTGCCACCCACAGTCAAGTATAGACTTAGCAGTCACACTAGACCCTAGCTGAATTTCATTACCACCAACGTGCAAGATTACTACAAAGGGAAGGCTTGTGTGCACTCCCTGCCACCACCAGCCCTTCCTTTAATCACTGAGAAGTGACAGCGAACCCTCACACAACAAGAATAATGTGTTGATTTGAGACTTCGACCTAAAAATAGCTCCTTGGCATTATCTAAAGTAAATAAAAATCATCATCATTTGGAATGCAAAAAGGCTTCCGTTTATGCTACTTCTAATGCTTGGCACAATGATTCACGACAAACAAATATCAGAAAAACTCATTCCAATGTGAAAATGTGTCTTGGACAAAATTGTGATTGGTTTCTCTTCATTTAAAGACTACAGTAGAGGCTATACAACACAGTACACATGATAACATGATTGCTTATTGATAATAATCAAAGTCCACCAACCAACTATTCAAATCTATAGGGTTCAACCCTACTGCTCAATATGAGTGTGCCACTAAATCCCTAACTCAACTAAACATAGAAAGCCTACTGTTTAATCAATATTATAAATTGTTTTTTTCCAAGGTTGGCTTTTTATAATGGAAAGCCATTTAATTTCTTCATGTTTATTTCCATGTCTCTCACACTGAATGTTCCTTTACAGCAGACATGATGAGCACTATGTTTGGAAGATCAAATTACAATAAAATCACAGTATCAAACTCAAATAAACACAGAATGTTGAGATATGTTTGGGCACCTAAGCATGATTATAAAATCAACAAGCGTGCAGAATGTGCGAGTAGCTTTGAGGCACAGCCTACAACGCGCTGTTGAACAGAAAGCCTACTATAAAAACAGCCATTGATACCCTACATAGAATCCATTTCCCAAGATGCAGCTTTTTTTCCCTGTGCGCGTTCACCGATGCTTGGTAGAAAGGGAACGCGCACGCTGAACGTCCAGACTGGAGCATCCAGGCCCGTCTGTGAGCAATGAGTGTAGTTTCCCACCACTCGGCTCACACACCCGGGGTGGAAAGAAGGGGCGGACGGACGCGGCGTCCATGACACTCACCCCAGGGAGGAAGGTGAAGAAGTTGTACTTCTGGTTGTTAATAACGTTGCGGGGGTACCTCTGCTCCCTCTTCTCTGGGTGGCCCAGCCACACTGTCCGTGGACGGAAGTCCCCCATGCCACAACACCTTGACCACGGACAGCACCTGAAAACCAGCAGTTCAGTACATACACTCAGGGGCCCGTATTCATTAAGAGTCCCAGTAGGGGTGATAGGGTTACAGTATATTCTATTATTTATTTTTAAAAACAGGATTAGTTAACGTACAAACAGGGACCTGTTTGAACAATCATGCATGGCTTTAGTGAAACAATATCAACATGGAGTTAGGCCCTGGCTCAGTAAATATTGACATTCTCTAGGCTGAAAGGACTTAGAGTCATACTCCTTTGTCAAACAAAGCATTTTACTAGCAAGTAGCCAACGAGTGGCCAAATCTTATGGCTTGTGTTATAGCATTATATACCTTTAACAGATCCAATACTGAACATATTGTATGAACGAATAATGAACAATGGACTAGGGATAAAGTAGAACTTTTTTGCTTGCTACCAATTGAATAAATGCAGCGCAAGTTTGCTAATTCACATAATATAATAAAGTTACATTGAGACTCAACTTTACAACAGTCCCCCCTGTACTTCTGGAGGGCAAAGTCACAAGGCAAGGGATCCACAAGTACTTTCTGTATGCATGTAAGTTTTTCAATTCAAAACTATTACATTAATTGTTAAAAAATAGAGCATGTTTTATTTTGAAATTCCGGCCAGTTATATAATCCTAAAAACATAACATGCAGTTTGATTATAATATCCATTAATGATACTTGGGTCACTACACGGTAATATTGTAATTCTTTATGCGTTGCAATATACTCAGTATTGCGATATTGCAATGCATTTACTTTTCTTATTTGAAATAAATATGTTCTCATTGATAATCATACACACAAGGAGAACCACTGGAAAAATACACCTCATGATAAAATACATTTTTCATCAACCACCTTTATTTTAACCTTTGATTTGTGCAGATGAACTCTATAAAACGTGTTCATTGAACACATCTGAGGGGAACCCCTGGGCTACTTATTCAGACATAATTTAGATGCAGTTATTGAACAAATAGCAGCCAAAAAGAAAGTAAGTTATTTAAATGAAACAGACATTATAGAAACTAACATTTTCATAAACAAAATGTTTCACCATAAAACAGAAAACAGGCGTGTATGCTGTGTAATGTTTGCCAAAGAAAATAATTTCTAGTCATTTCCAAACAAAGCTTGTGAATCTAAGGCAAAATAATATACATCAGCTGCCTCTGAAAGAAGGTTACCGTGGAAATGGAGCATCTTTGGGAAAATGTAATTAGTTGCCACATGCTAAATCACAACTAGCATATGCTCAAACGTTACTTCAGAATATTTTCATGTCCAAAAAAAGCAAGAGGTCTGAGTGATCATCCTCCACTGCGGCTGGAGAAATAAAAATAGGACTGGCGGACGACAAAATCGACCCACGCGTTAATAAAAAATTGTTGGTGGCCAGTTTTAGCATTTTCCTACCCTGGATCCCTGGATCTGTATTATTAAGGACATTTTCGAATTGCAATATGTGCTGTGTCATGGACCCATATGAAAGTCAGAAGATGCATCTTAATGATGTAAATTAAGAAGTTTTTGGACGGCAATGACCATCTGCTCTAACAATGTACAATGCTGCATTCCACTGTGCGGAAGTCTATTATCCTGAACTATCCTGTTGTTCAGTATATTATCAAGACCTCCACTATATATTACTGAAATCTAATTTTCTCAACTGTGCTAAACTGCACCTTAAAAGTAGCAGGGTGATTTGTCCAGAGCAAGAGAGTTAACCCTAACTGCTCCCAGGCCATCACGGTCAATATGAATGCGTTCCTTAGCATAGCATATCAACCTGGTAAAATAACTGCAAAAAGCAAACCAAAATGGTGCTTTTACCATGCTAAACTCGAATGTGCTGAGCTGTAATGAACCGTACAGTACTGAACTATACTCTCCTGAAATCTGGTGTGTCGCACTTCACTGTACTCACTGTGTTGTACTGTCTGAACATGAGAAACACAGACATGGTGACTGGTATAAACTTTGTTTTTTTGGGAGGGGGAGTGGCACTCATTAGAATAATAACCAGTGTGTAGAATGAATAACTAACTGAATTACATTAAGAATGACAATACATAATTCTTCTACTTGTACGTGTGTATCTACTGAGGGTCTATCACTATGAAGATAATTAAATAACTAGGAACGTCTGTAGATCTGGGACACATGATATAACTCTCCTAGTACTTCTCTCACTGTACATTCTGTAATTGAAGTATCTGCATTATTATGTTACCATGGAATTGCCCATATCTCATTCTCATCTCATATTGAGTTCACCTTGTGTAGACCTGGATTTAAGCATTTGCAGAAAACAAAAATATTAGAACACATTTAAAAAACATGTGTAACTCTGTTTACTGAAACAAAGGTACAGGACAAGATCAGATAAACGCTCAGTATCAAATCAATGATGTGCTATTGGATGATATTGTTCAGGTAAAGGAGGTACCACAAAACCAATGCTAAAATCTGATTTTCATTAAATTAATTAACAAATGTTTACGTATTAAACCTTTCAGAGTAATGTCCAATCAATGTGGCCAATAGATGAAGTAGAGGTGTAAAATACTGTAGAAATACAGAAAAACACTCAGGTTTGATGTTCAACACAGTAACACTCTTTAAACCAGCAAAACATTGATAGCCCTTCTCTTAAACTCATAATCTACTGTTTCTTTATTTTTGTTTGCAATTTAGCCATGGATTTAGAAGTAATGCATACCAAATTGGTATTTTGAAATCAAACAATTTGACAAACTTTCCCCAGAATCAATGCACTTTCCAACAGAAAGTCAAGTCAGAGCATGCTGTATTCCACAAAGGATTGTAAGATATCACAATGAAATATTGTCATACCACAGTCTATAACCTGCCATTAACTTTAATCCCAACATTGGGTTGCTCTGACAAGCACCATATCTGAGATTGACTCTTCCTGAGGGGATAAGGACATCATAGGTATGACAGGTAAACAGGGCATGCCCAAACAGGTAGCATAGCCTACTCTTCTGGGGCCTGTTTTGGGCTATATATTAAGTGCAATTTTAGGACGGCAGTATCATAAAGCATCACGAAATACAATGCATTGTTAGTAGCTAATGCATCATTTCCCGTATTACTGTTGTGTCCAAGAATAGTCATGGTGGATTGCTGTCCCCTAAACAAGTGCTGATTCTATTAGAAGGCCTTCCCTTTTCGGGCTGAATCCAGGTAATAATGACACAACAAATGTCAAATATCCGCCTTGTCTCTACCCAAACTCTTTTGAGAGACAACGGTGGAGGTGTTGTATTGTCGTCCTATATCCTTATCTAGTCCCAGGACTAATAAACCAGAGATAGCGTAAGCTACTAGCACCGACAGGCAGACAGCACCCGGAAGAAGGATGTGATAATCTATTTTGCGTTGTCGAGACAATGAATGACTAAAGCAGTATTACAAATATATCCACCTAAACAATCCAGTCAATCTAGGTTACTTTCATTTTGAACCTTTACAGTTCTATACTGTGGTAATTTACATATACATCCGCGGGTTTAGTAAACATTGAGTTATTAGCCATCGAGCTAAATAACATGATAGCGTACGCCCCGAATCGTTGTTCATTTTCACATGTACATTGTATACGTTCTCTTACCCATTCCTGTTTTTATTGTCGTGTCTTTTTTTGTGTCTCACTGGTTGTAAGGGAATATTGTCCGTCATTCCTGCAGCTCCAGTAGACAGTGACGCCAGGCGAAATACACCTCGCTCTCTCTGCGTTCTGGGCGGAGGCTCCTCGATAGGTCAGTTGCAGCTTTGGGCTGGCTTCAGCTTGACTTGGTTATGCTCCATACCGTATGCATTGTCGCTCAATCAAATGTCATAGCATGTGTGATTCAAATTGTTCAATTAAGATAGGAACCTATAACAAATATGTACAATGGTTATAATCACTTTCATAACAATGATTATACCCTAAGGGCGCTAATGTCTGGTCTACTTGATCTGACGCTAGAATCATGAAACAAATTGGGATAGGTACATCTAATGTTCATTATTTGGGGTTAATGACTTAAAAACGTTGAAGCAAAAAACAAAACAAAAAAAAAAGGGTAAAATTACACTGCTGGTCTGCTTTACCATCCAGACTTCAGGCCTTGCCTTGATAGAGGTCACAATGACAGATTAAGGGGTTGGGGCCCATATAGCTAGCTGGAGATGCAAAGAAATGTTGATTAAGCCTAAACAAATTGATCTGGGGCAAAACTTTCCTTCATAGGACAAGCAAAATCAGCAACAAAACCAACAAATTCAAGAAAGTCATCTGAAGGAGACAAAATGGAAATCAGGGAGGTGCCCAATGCAAATAAAATAAAAGTATTGGGAAATGACAAATGCAAAGGTCCATGCTCAGAAAGAGCAGACAGAAGTAACATCAACTTCATACACACAATGAAACACTTCAATGTCACAAGAAATGTAAATCAAACCAAAGCTGGAAAAGTCACCCTGATTTTTATTTTCATAAGATCAGAAAGTAACATTAAGGTGATGAGGAAACAATTGAAAACAGGACATTTACATTGTAAACAAGCCTAAACATTTCTTGAATTGTACAGGCAACCTCAAATCAGTTCTAACAAGTTAGATTTTTAAAAGAAGGCACAACTTGGTACACATTTCGATGGGGGAAATGCACAGCAGTATTCTACAGTTGATCTGAGCACTCAGAGTTATGCAAGGAGTCCAGTGATACATTCGTTACACAACTCAGTAGATTGAGAGGAAAGAAAGCATATCATTGCATACCCAATGTATCAGAGAGCACAATGTACCATTGCTTGCCTTTGAGGGCAGGTGGAGGGTAAAGTAATGTCTAAATGAGGTAGAGATGGTTGCCCCCAAAGCTCTGGCAATATAAATAACAAAAAAATTCACAAGATTCAACAGTTGATAAAATAATGTAAAGTAGATTCATGTTTGAGTCAATGGAGACTAATATTGAAAATTTAAACTTAGAGCTTACGAATTGAGTGAATTGAATATAGGCCTGATGTCAACATTTCCAAGTCAAAAGAAAAACTGCTGCTGCACAATCTAATATGAACATCAAGAAAACCAATTACGGTTATGAAATGTAACCATTAAAAAACAAAATGTGAAGAAATAAAGTGCAGGCATGATTGAGAGCATTCAGGATTATATGGGCTGTTTCCTAAATGGCATTGTATTCTCTGTAGTGCAATGTATGCCCTATAGAGAATAGGGAACCATTTAGGATTCAACCAAAGCCTTTAGAAAACAACCTACCAAAAGACGCAGAAGCTCTGCTTGTTGGAAGAAAAAAAAAAAGGAAGCAAACAAAACAATGAACAGATTGTTGTAAAAAAATAAAATTAAAAAAAAATCCAGAAACAAATGCAGTAAACTCCAAGAAAAATAGTAAGTCAACACATAGACAAAACAACCTTCATTACAATCTTGTGGTGCTTTTATAAAAAAAATAAAAATAAAAAAAAGATTATAGCAACAATTCACATTCTAGCTAGGCACTTGACATGAGGTTTTTTGGTTTCAATAGAGAAAGGCAAAGAATCTACTTTGTCACAGCGTGTGTAAAATATCTGGGGAAGTGATCTAAATCGATAACCAAGCAAATCAGGAGGCCTCTTTGAATCAAACAAAAGTACATGACACTTGAAGAATAACCCTCAGAGCGTCTCCAAACAATGTGAAATATCAAAAACACTGCTCCCTGAAGTAGTGCCCAGAGAACTAGCCATCTCAAAACATGTCACAAAACATAGTAGGAAAGCCAAGTAGTCATGTACTATAACAAAGATTAACCTGTCCACTCCATGCCATTTACCAGCAATAAAACAGACATTTTGGCTGCATTTACACAGGCAACTCAACAGATCATAGCAAACCCCATTGGTTTAAATAAAAAAATAAAGTGTGTGTGGGGGGGTTGTTTTGCCTGTATAAACACAGCATTATGCTTTACAGAATCCTTTAAAGTACAGGTTCTTCCACCAGGGAGAGACATTCTGAATCAAATCAGTTTCAAGTAAGCCATACATTCAACTTATGGATACAAGACTAAAAAGGAGTCACACAGAAATACCCGCATATATTAAAGAGAAAACAACAGTAAATACAACTACAGTAGTTATACCAACAATAACACTTAAGGGGTGAATTGATTAAAAAGAGCTGTACCATTTCAGTTCCTGAGGCTGCATTCAGACAGAATGCCCAACCATTTTGACCAATCAGATCAGATATTTTCAAAGCTTGATCTAAATAGTTAAGACAATTTCAGAAACTGTCAAACACAGCCTGAGTGTTACAACTAGGCTTTGGAAAAATGTAATATGTTGAACAATGGTTATGGACTTGTGTGTTGAAATAGCACTTGTTGATTGTACCCATCAAGGACCAAGTGGCAAATGTAGGCTAACATTGCTACTACAAACATTCAAAATCTGTACACAATTGATGAAAAAAAATGTAAGCAAATCAAAACCAATACAACTCCTGTTCTTTCATTACAAAACTAGTTTACTGCAATTTTCCCTTCCTCCATGAAATGTGGAAACTGAGATTTGGCCATGCCCTCAGAGCCATTCTTCATCTCCGCCATGGTGGCTGGCAGGCCAGAGTGGGACCCATCCATTTTCATCAGGCCTCCAGTGGAGCGAACCAGAGGACCACCGGCCAGACTGCCAGGCATGGGCATACCACCATTTTGGATCACAGAGATCTCATTAGTCTTCATAGACAAGCCATTGGTGAAAGCAGCAGCATACTGGTTCCACAGAGACTGGTCAAAGTTCATTGGTGGAGGAGGACCCAATTCCTTAGGCGATGACATCATCTCTGGCATCATGTTGCCAGACTCTGAGGTCATTGCCATTAGGGCCATGGGGTTGTCCAGAGATAAGCGCTGGCCACGCCTTGCAGAACTGTTCCACATATGAGTTCCAACGTGCACCTAAAATAAATATACATTTTAGAATGCACATCAGGAAAAGGCACAATCCATAGCAGCATTACTGAAATACTAGCATACATAAACATTACTAAATAATGTATTCATTGATGCTACATGCATACTAAGGAGATACAAGGCAAGCTTCCATGGGAAAAAAGGCTTTCACAGCATTTCTCTGCTTTGAAAAGTCTTACCTTGAGGTTGCCTTTAGTGGTGAAGGCTCTGCCACAAATGGTACAAGCAAAGGGCTTCTCTCCAGTATGGGTCCTCTCATGTATCTGCAGTGCACTTGCAGAGGAGAAGTTTTTGCCACAGGAATTACAGAGA
Organism: Esox niger; assembly: GCA_016801105.1. Taxonomy (NCBI): domain Eukaryota; kingdom Metazoa; phylum Chordata; class Actinopteri; order Esociformes; family Esocidae; genus Esox; species Esox niger. The sequence continues at coordinate 67,293 of JACXGJ010000876.1, read as the reverse complement.
TGCTGTTTGCTGGATCGTCTGGGAACACCGGAGCCATCCCGTGTCTGCCCTCCTGCTCCCAGGGGCATCTGGGAGGCAAAAAGAGGATTCATGCCCATGGAGCTTTCTGGGGGAATCTGCATCTCCATTTTGACAAGGCTGGGGGGCACCCTCAAGAATGGAGGCAAATGGCCAGGAGCTGTTGAGGAAGAAAAACATCGACATTCATAAACAATGCTCAAGATTGCTCACACTTGACCTGTTAGAAACGAATACCATACAAAGAATTAGATTCAAAATTCAACATTAACAGTGCATTTTAAACACCTACCATACTCTCCGTTATTCAAGGAGAGGCCTGGCTCCTCTTTGATGTTTCTTGTGGTGAAGCTGGTTGCGGTCAGGTCCAGAGCACCATTGGACTCATTGACATCCTTGGAGCCACTATCAGAGTCTGGTCTAGACTCATCCAGCACATAATCCTCAGGGATGGCCGACTCAGGGGATTTGGAATGGCTGCTACCCAGATGGCTGTTGACTGGGGACGAGGCATGCAATGAGGCAGCATCTGTGTTGCTGGGACTGTGGACACTCTGAAACTCTTGGTCCCGAATCATGTCTGTGGTTACGGCGGATTCTTCAGGGGCCACTTTGTCACTCTCTGAGGCGTTGCTAGTTTGGCGCTGCAGATTGAGAGCAGAAGTGAGGTTCTTCATGTGATCCTCAAGAGCAGCAATACTTGAGAACATGGTGGATGGAGCTGCCTGAGGATGTTGGTCTGGCTCTTCCAAGGCAGGCGGTGGAAGGGAATCTGATATGTTGCTTGGCTTCTCCTGATGGTCAGGCTCTGCATCTTGGTCATCCATGCTCTCAAAGCCACTGGCGTCCATGGACTTCTCATTGGCAAGTGATGAGTTCATTTCTTCAGAGGCTTCAAACTGGGTCTCCGGCATGGGGGTGTTGGGGATCTGTCCTCCCATGTGCATTCGGATGTGCTGCTGGAGAACCACAGCGTTGGTGAACTTCTTCTGACAGATGGGGCAGGAATGCTGCATCTTGAGGGGCGTGTTGGCTCGGTGGACACCATAATGGGCCTTGAGGTTGCCCTTTGTGGAAAAGGCACGGCCACAGATCTTACATTTGTAGGGCCGTTCACCTGTGTGCGTGCGGTAGTGCATTTTCAGGGAGCTCTGGCAGCTGAGCACTCTGTGACAGATGTAGCACTCATTGGGGTCATTGGTCCTCTTCTCCAGCCCATCCACCATCTGCTGAAGTTTAGCGGTTCCGCAACCATTGTTTTCACCAGGATTGCCATGGCCGTTTACATGAAGCAGCGCTCCCATTAGCTCTTTAGATTCCATGTGGTTTTGATCAGGGGCCATTTCATGATTGAATATGTTTGAGGAAATCGATGCACAGTCACTTCCTGATGATAGTGGCCTTTGAGAGAAGGTGTCACTCCTGAAACCATCCAATGAAGGCTTGAACCCATGGTGGTGAGGTGATGGGTTGAAACCAGTGGACGGGATGCCAAGCATTGGCTTCATGTCTACCATGTTGGATTCTTCAATAGGCATTGACATGCCATATGGGATGCCACTGCTGGTAGGAATGTTGTCAAGGTGTTCTGGCACAGGATGTGGGTTCATCCTGATGTGAGGGTACTTCTCCTTGTGCCTCTGGAAATGCACCTTCAAGTTACCTTTGGTGGTGAAGCGGTTACCACAGATGTTACATTTAAACGGTCTTTCTCCTGTGTGTGAGCGCAGATGTATCTGGAGCGCACTGTCATTCCCGAATGTTTTCCCACAGTACTTACACTTGTGTTTGTACAGGTCTCCATCCGAACAATTTTTTGACTCAGGGATCTTGTTCTTAACTTTCTTAGAGGCATCCATCCCAGTAGAGAGGCCAGTGAAGGAACTTTGGAATGCAAGGGAGCCTGGTGATTGAGGCAGTAATGCTGGTAGGCGGCTTGCAAGGTCTGGTAGACCTTTCAACATATCTGGTTTGGAAGGAATAAGCCTCAGGCCTCCAGGCAGAGGGGTTGGGATGCCGTTGGACTCCGGTAATTTTCCTTGTTTAAGGGACTCTAGCGAAAGGCTCTGGTTGTTGGTGGTCCTCTTACCAATCAGAGCTGCTGCTGCAGAGAGTTGTTGAGAAAGATGAGCTCCTAGAGCTTTAAGGGGGTCAACTGTCGCCCCCATGACCGACTGAAGGCTCTGTGCTGCACCCATGACCGACTGAAGGCTCTGTGGAGCCATCATAGCCACCTGGATACGAATCTGTTCGGTCAGTTGGATCTGCTGAATCTGCTGTTGCTGGAGGGCAACCAACTGTTCCAGGATCATAGGGATGGCTTGCAATGCCTCCTGGGAGGCCTGTGGAGATTCACGGTCATTTGACCCACCGCTTGAATGCTGAGTCACTGCCACTTTGGTACCAGGCATGGATTCCAGGGTTACATTTGAATCTTGGACTTTGGATGAAGCCTGGTGCTGATGGAAACTGACATCAGGCCTCTGATTGCCCGACATCTCTAGCTGGTCTTGTTTAGATGGTTGTTCTTCACCGTTTAATTTAGGTTGTTCCTCTTTGTCAATTTTTTCCATAGACCCTGCGCTAGACTTGGAAAAATAATTAATGCTGGGCTGGCAATCACTGTGATCAGTCTGAAAGTCACTAGGGGAGCCTACTTGTGAGAAGTCATCTGGTGCCTCACTGCTTCCTCCGCCTCTCTTCATGATAACTACGTCATTACTTTTTGTGCAGTTCTTCTGATGTTCAAAGAATTCCACCTCATCAAAGAACTCAGCACAGCATTTGTTGCAGACCTTTGTCTCATCCACCTTAAACCTCTTCACCTCATTCCCATCCTCTTTAATCTGACCGTCTTGTAGAAACCCTGAAATGATAAACATATGTCTCAGATTAGACATCACAATCAAATTACCATTACACAAGTAAAGTGCATGTATATAATGCACATTATAGCACATCCCCTTTCAACCTTGAATGCATACAAAATTCTAATACTGCTTTGTGGGAAAACCTTGTGAAAAAAATTAATGTAAAATACTTTCTACACATTAAGTCATAACATTAAGTTTCATGCAAATTTTGTCTCAAGGCATAACTGAGCCAGTAGAGGGCAACATCCTCCGACTTGACCAGGGGCAAGCAACCAGCATCTCCTGCATTATCAAACAAAGACAAGCCTGTCACATTAAAATGTTGAAACTGATAAATATATATAGCCAGCAGCTATTTCAGCCCTTAGTGTAAACCAATACACGGTGGACCTGTAATAATGACGAAAAATTGCCACATTTTGCATTTAAATGAACGTTTCCCATATCCACTTTGAACTATTATGTACCTATGCTCAAACAAATGCAAACCCCATAAGTTAGAGAAACAGATTTGTATAGAAGACAACCATTGATTTGCCTTTCTAACACCTAAGATCAGGGCCAACAGAATTTCAACTTCTCATTTACATGCAAAGTTAATTCAAGCACGGAACATGTCGAACCGGAATATATACATGAAGTGATCATTTTAATTTGTCTGCCCACCCGATAGAACATTTCACAACCGGTCGCATTGTCAAATGCTAATTTCTTCTGAGGGAAGGGGTAGACCCCCTGTCTGCATTCTTCGAACGCAACTGTTGCTGGGACTTGTTAATCGCTCAGTGGGGTGAAAAAGTTGCAAATTACATTGTATTCAGAATCCACTCATTGTCAAACAATTTGGCAATGTTGCAGTGCATAATAACGCAGTATGCAGCGGGAGAACATTACCTTATCACTCACTATGGGCTATGCAAAAGTGGGCGTAGACAAAGACACGCCACTAATCTACTTAACCCCCCC
>JACXGJ010000876.1:0-63336 GCA_016801105.1 Esox niger | reverse complement strand
TGAGAGTAGGATACATTATATCGAATCGAAAATTGTACAGTTCTCAGATCGAAAAAGCACAAGAAGTCAAACAATAAGGTGGCCTACGTGTAAGTGGTATTCTTAAAGGTGATGATAATTTGTAGCTTACCTACAACAATAAGCTGCACCCCCTCCCCTTGTTTGCCTGTAAACCTTCCACCACCACTCCGTCCATCCCCCCACCTCTCCATATAATGTAGGAAAGGAAACAGTCTAAACTGGGGGGATTTATTGCCTTTAGTTCGGTATACTCCCGTGTCATATTTCATACCACACTAGGACAATTCAAGTGTCCTCATAAAATATTCACAAAAATATCCTATAGTCTAATACATGTATATATGATTGTAATATATCGCTAAAGGAGAAAATGGGCATTAATATTAGTCCATTCATCATGTGGCTGAACACCAATACAACTTCCACAGTCCCAAGAGAAATCGCTACATGTAATCAAATAAACCCAACATTCGCTAAATGTTCGATAAAGACTGCGATAATATCAACACGCGATTTGCGCATAAAGATGAAAACATTTATCAGCAATATTGTAGAAGATGGCCAAACCAACCAGAATGTATGAAACTGCATGCAACAATAATCGTGTTACAGTGATGTTCAGCCAGATATTCCGGTTTCGTCTCCAATTGGATGGGTAACATTTGGAAAAAGTTTTACAAATGTTCTAAGTAATAAGTTGCACTGTGGAATTTCTGACTCGTTATCAAATAAAACAATTAATAAATATATTTTGGCAACTAATTCAAAAGAAAAGTTTAAAACACATACCAAACTAACTCGTAAAACTATTCATGAAAAAGCGTGGTCAGATTTAGGGGTCGTGATCCAGCCAGGTCAAAGTGCAAGCAACAATGTACAACTTCCCAATAGCAATGTTCATATTTAGCAAAATTGTTTCAATGTAATCTTGCGCAAACATTTCCAAAACTACTTTATCAATCCAAAAACTCACCATTTTCTGACAAACTGGGCTCATCGGAATTGATTTGCTGTGGCTTAGCTTGCTTGCGCCGCGACATGGTGCAACCATCGGGAGCAAATAGTAAGACAATTTTCCTCCCTTCTTTACAAATTCTTCGCGTGGAAAATTTGCCCCTCAAGTAGAAATGCGCATGTCAAAGTAATTATTATTATCAATAATGCATTGCGATTTATCATGGTCCTCTGACAGCTGATTGGCTCCAGTCCAAGTGCTTACACATTATTCAAATAGGGCCCATTGATGGGAAAAGCAGTGCCATGAGGGGGCGGGAGATGCGATACCAGTGGATAGACCGCGAAGGAGGGAGGTAATGTAAGGAGTTACAGACCTACATCTACCTTATCTACCATGTTTCATGAATTGAAATATTGACATTTGATTCATGATAATAATATCATTGAACTCTCAACATTTGTTCAAAGTACTCATTATAAAGGAGTATCTAATGATGTAGAACATCTTAAATCCTTACCTCAGGTTAAATGCAAGCATTTTGGTTAATACATTATTCATTATTAACAGTATTGCTGTTTCAGTAGTAATGGAAATATATACTTAGTATTATATTATCCAATAAACTTTCACTATATTCCTTTTAATGTCATATACGGTATTACGGTAGGTGAGCAGAATAAAAAATATTATTTGAAAAATATATGATAAGACTTCATTATATTACAAAAGAGAACACCTTCAGTAAACCATTTAACTGTACTTACTATATTGTTTTTCTGTTATTGTATTGGTAAAGCCTAGATTACCACTGTCCAGAAACTGTAGAATATCATTGTAGGAACTGTGGTGAACCATACTGCTTTGATTATTCAAATGCTATTACATAAATTATTGGTGGGGGATGTCTTTATGGTGCATCTGCCATTGGTAGATGCTACAATTCATATACAGTAACATATATACTTTACAATGAAAGATATTGATATTGTAAAAATAATAACACAAATTTGGTGTAACATTTCCTGTGAAAATGCAGAAAATATGTTGTCAGAGCTGCAAACCCTGGAACTCCTCCCATGTTTGTCATTAGACGATACGAGTTCAGGTTAGGATGAGATAGAATGTTTTGCTCACTGTACTTAGAAAAAGGATAGACACACCTACTTTGCCTACTCCACAACCATGTCCACTGTCCCCCATCTTTACTAAAAGGGGACTCCTCGCAAATAAAATGCAATGAGGGATTTTCAGCAAAACTCCTAAACTGATGAAGCATATGACAAACTAACTGATATGATTTCATACCACACATCTGGCCTTTATAGTGTTGTCTGCATGTGGTGGGGGATGTTCAATGTTTCCATCCATTATGATAAACATGGAATTGGCAAGAAATCCAACAGCTTCATGGCACATACACACTTTTTGCAAGGAAAAAATAAATAGGTGTATTTTACATCCTGAACAAAGAATGTTCTCCTGAATGAAGGTATGTAAAGTAAATACAGTGCAAATGGGTGCGAATGCTTATTCAGTGGTTAGTTGCTGTAACGGTAACTGTCTAATGAACAGGACTCTTAAAAAAATGCCTTTGTGCATAACTGTGAAACAAAGAAAAGTCCATATATCCAGAAAAACCAATGACATTTACCTAGGGACGGACTGAAGGTGAAAAAGAGGGGAGGGTTGTCTAGACGTTTTATAGCCCCAATAAGAAACTATACTTGAATACACTGTGCTTCTGCTGTGTTTAAACTAAACAATTCAAACGGTGGGCTGTTTTGTCATAAATCTGAAATGGTGGGAACCAAAGGGATATAACCTACAGACGCTTCTTTTGGAAAATGGGCAAACGTCATTGTTTCTTCTAAGATGAAAACTTGAATGGTAGCATTGAAATAAGTCTATAGTTCATTGGACAATTTGGGCTATTAAGTACATGAAACTGGGACAATCGTTAGTGTAATTATCCATTTCCACCATTAAAGTTGTTTAATTGAATGCGATTATTTCCTAAAATGAGTGATGCCTATTTGCAGGAATTTTATGATTTTGAAAAGATCTTGGAGTTTGTCATAAAGTAATCTTATGTGTTAAAGAGACTGGCCATATTGCATTAACCAATTGACTCTTGGTCCTTTCCTGCCTTTCGGAGAAAAACATAGTTGTTTGCTGTTGTATTGGTAATTTCAAAACGACCAATGTGAGCAGGGCTATTAAAAGTCTCTGCAAAAAGATTTCTCTTTTCTACAGGCCAGAGCACAAAGGTAACATAATGCCAGTGCTATAGAAGACCTTGACCCGGTGAAATATCTATCAATTATACATGTTTGTACATAGGTCCAAACGAAATGAAAGACTTTCAAAAGATGGCATCACAGTTTAACCTGTGTAAGATCTGCAAAATGTCAACAGTAACAATCCATCTGATTTCTACATGTTGATAAAGTCCTCCTACACACATTGCTACAGGTCTGGCTTGACATATCAAATAACACAGAGTTTAAGTAACCTAATCTTAATTCAAAAGAATAACATGGGAGCCTAAAGCTGTGTATGCTAATGTTAGAGATAAGTATATATGTGACGTTTGTTCCATATCACTGTACATTCTGCAAACCATTCAGCAAACAAATAACCCTTGACAACGGCAACAGCTGTATACCGGCTTGTAGTGGACAAACAATTCCAGTCTAACTTTGAGAAGAATTGTAAACTGAGCATGTGTTTTTTAGGACTCTGTAAAACATGAAAGGCAGTTGGGCAGTCTGGTAAGGCTGAGATATTTCACATCAGCATGGCACTTCCACAACCAAGAGGGCAGATAACTTTTGTTTTCAGTATACACGGATGAAGTGACCAAAATCAAAACAAATTATGAATTCTGGTGAAGAATGGTAAACGGGTAGATCCACATGAAAGGAAATAAAACAGAAGAGCTTAAAATAAAATGCATTTTTTTCTTCAAGTTATGTTAATAATGAGTCTTACATATAATCGGTGCCAGCAGGAGTGTGATGGTAACAGTTCATCACTGGTAGCCTATCAGATTGATCTGAGGATGGTGGTGAATTGTTTGTCATTCAGTTGGCTAAGCACTGATAGTCTCAATGCCACATGAAAGTAATCATCTCTTTAGCTCAGTGTTTCTTGTACAAATGTTATTAGGATATACGAACTAAGCAGAGTAAACATAAATGCATCTACTGAAATAGCTTTACAAGTCATTCTTTGACCACATTATAATTTGTATAAAGTAAATTGTTTCATCTAGAGAAGGATCAATTGATGAATGTTTTCTCTTATTGTCTGTTATGTTTCCTAATGCATGACTTTTATCTACATTTTAGTGGGTCGGGGTTACTGAACTTTTTAAGGTTAAAAAGTGTTTTTTGTTCTTTTTATAGAACATCATCTAATTCAAAGAGTTATATGACAATTGTTGTATCTGTAGTATTAAAATACAATTAAAATACAAATGTCAATAGAAGCCTTCTTCATTGGAAACCTTCAATGAGTTTTCTCTATTCCTCCATTGTTCCTTCACTCCAATCACATACATTGACGAGTGATTGATTGCAGAAAGAAGCCTGCTAAATGGCAATATATTATTGTTAATAAACGGCATTAAAGGCCATTCTCCCGAACAGTGACCTTGTTTGAAATATGGAGACACCCTGTTACCAAGGTCCTTGGACCATTTCATTATTTATGCTTTTATTCCTGGAGTTGAGACGGAAACTATAAGGGTAATCTTCTTGGGGAGATTTAACTCAGGTACTAAATCACAACTTCAGATTGTCTTTGTGCTGTATTGAGTAAGTCTCCAGATCTATTTTTTTTAATAATTTTCTTCTCTCTTTGTGTCCTTCCTTTTGAGCCTTTTAAAATACCTTCTCCTCAGAAGAACCACAAATAACACAATTAAGTCAGCAGATAGGTGAAAATAACAGTTAACATGTAAGAATTCATATGACTGAGAGCAAAAAAAGCAAACACTTCTTTTGTGACAGTTTGCCAAATATAATGTATTTTCTGTTCTAAAGAGCCATAACGTATCTAAATGTTTGTTCATTTGCTTTCAGTCTCTATGGTTGTGTTACCATCCATACACACAGAGCCAGTAAATCCAAAGACTTTCACCAATCTATCGTGTGGTATTGCATTGGCACAAGAAATTCATTGTGCAGTATGACGCTGTGTTGTTCTGTGCATTCGACAAATAAACCTTGAGACGTGGTAATTTATAATATTTATTGGAAAATGCTTTCTGAAACATATCCCTTTCCACAAACATTTGCCTTTACAGTGCTTCTTATAATTGGGAATGTTCCCACTGGAACAGAGATAGAAAGCATTGAGTGATGAAGGCAGGGTGGCTTGAAGGGATTTGACAAGTTAAAGCTTGGATGTTTTTTTTTTTTTTAACAAACATCATCGTGTTGTGAGGCACATATCTTACAGAAGAAGTATTACCAAATTGTTGTTAGTATGTATGTATTTATTTGGTATAAAAACACAAAAGTTATAATTAGCATTATTTGTAACTACATTGAAGATTAACATCTGTATGTTCTAAATGTTATTTTCTTTTCTATAGAAGTATAGTTTGAGAGAGTTATAAAAAAATTTGAAAAAGATTTAAATCCATAGCATTGCAATGCTAAAAGATGCAAAAATGGTGTGATGTGAATTAGGTCCCACACAGGAAGTGCAATTTACCCAGGCCTTCAGATAGAGTTGTGAGTCTTCAGAGATAACAAGATGACTGCTTATTTGTCTCACACCACTGAATGGGAGGGAGAGAAGGGGGTTGGGTTACAGGAGGATATTATGTGCCACGACATTCCACAAACAACTCAGCAGTAAACTCTTAGTCTTTTGTCTTTTAAGTGGTCTGTCTGACTATTGTAAGTAGGTGTGGACCGAGAAAAAAGAACACACTGTATTAACTGCAAACAATTCAAATGTGGCCGTACTATCAACAGAACGTATTCATTGTCTCAGTGGTCGTGGATTTATCTATTGCGGCAGGAGAAATACAGGTTATTTTTTCATTCATATTCTTGGTGGTGGTCAACCCCAACCCCCCCACCCAGTATTTGAATGTGTGACTGTTTCGGAGGGAATTGGAGGAGGGGGACAGTGATCAGCTCAGATTCCACACATGGCTGTTATCTATTGGAGAATTGGTGGTAAACACACTAATAGTCAGGCTTTTGTTATTGCATGACTACGCCAACTGCTTTCATCAACAAACAATAAAGTATTGAAGGAACAAGAACTTACTGTATATAGGTAGGGAGAGCTGCCACGCGACCTTTTCACTTTGCACCTCTAGTGGATGGTTATTTCTGAGTTTTTGTAACAAAGCATTGATAAAACATGAATGGACTGGTGGTCAGTATGATTTAGTATGCTTTTTTAATTTCTCCATTGGATTTGAGATCTACTTTTCAAATTATTTGTCTTTCCATTGAGAAAATAAAAAATTATTTGAATTAGTATCTATTAGGTGTAGATGGAATTACATGCACAACAAATCACAGCTATAGTGATCAATGAAATGCAGCCCATTGTTTTTCGCTGTGTCACTAGCTACCTTGGCATTGGTTGATGGAGTGTTGGATACTGAGAGAAAAAAGGTGGTAGAGAAATGGAGACAGCAAACAGAGACCCAGGCAGTCACCATCAAGCTGTGAGTCAACAGGGGGCCAATCCTTCAAATCTGAGATGCAATCTGGGGCCAGAGAGCTATAAACGTTTACTAGGCGGGAGGTGATTCTGGGAAAGAGGGGCTGCAGGAAATCAGCCCTGTCCATTCTCGAATTAGCCAATAGTGAATAGTGGTTCAAACATTTATATACAGCTTCGGAAAAAATTGAGAGATCACTGCACCTTTTTCTTTCCTTTCCGAAAGAGTTGAAAAGGGAAGTTTTGAGTGAGGAACAGAAGCGTTAAATTTGTAGTGGTCTCTTAATTTTGACCCTTCTGTTCCTCACTCAAAACCTTCCTTTTCGACTTTTTTGGAAAGGATAGAAAAAGGTGCAGCGGCCTTTTGAATTTTTCTGGATCTGTATATACAGTATACATGCATGCATTTAATTTTTACATGTCACAATGGAACAAAAGCAATATAAATATACACACAGCTCAAATGCTCAGTGAATTTGAAAAGCAAAAAAATATACTTTAAAACCCACCAGATCTGTTAGCCCTATCCTCTCCTGGTAAGTTTGTTTTTACACTACAATAGTTGTATATATGTAAACAAATGAAAATATCAGTTGTTGCTTGTCACATCTCAATGTGGGACATTTTTCTACAACACTACTGAGCAGTGAATGTGCAGTTCACAAACAATTTGTTCTTTTTTAACCAGCTCTTTTACAAACTCGAGAGTAAGTCTTTTTAGTGATTCATTCAACTGAATCGTTCCTTTGAAACACTGGCAGCAGATCTGTATAACATAACCACTGGTTTCATATGGGGTCCCATAGGTGTGGGAAGATATTTTGAGCAGAGGTGTTGATGATATCTGAGCAGGGTGTTTGGGGTATTGAACAGATCTCAAATGGATACTCAGCCGATGACCATTGGCTGTAAGATTTGTTCTTTTTACTGAACGACTCGATAAGATCAGCGTCAGTATGAGTATCTGAACATCCCATTACTACTACAGCGGTGTAAAGACAATGTCTTACTCAATGTGTATTGGAGTGGAATGAACGATGTCTGGATCTGTAAGCCCAACCAGCTCAATAAACTGTCAGGAATACAAATATTTTGTGTTGGAAAGCAATTCAAACAATTCACACTGACACTGAAACAATTCTACTATCACCAGCACATGCTTGACAGAGAGTCCCATGTTTGTTACCAGGTAAACAACATTTTTTTGTGAGCTTATACGCCTTTCAAGCCAGGGGGGTCAGGCCAAACCGCTGCGCATGCATGTGTTGATCATTATGGCGAAGTGAGAGTTCTTCAATGCTAGTGGGAAAATGATATTTACATACAATGTTATTGTTATTTAAATGTAAATGTTTTCACAACAACTGTGTGAATAGAAATAGGCTTTTTTTGTAAATTTTTATAGGTTTACAGAACACAATTTAATTCAAATAACACTAACATAAAATACAAATACAATTTTCTGTTCACACTAAGAATCGTTACTCTTGCTGCGTCTTGAGGCAAAACACACTGACCTGCAATTAATGTATTGTAGAGTAAAAAAACGTTTATTCTTTCTAGATTGGGGGGATTTGTATGCTTTATCTGGTAGGTGTCTGAGAGGATAAACAAATGAATACAAGAACTCCCACATGTACAGTATGTTCACACACACTGATTGCCAGTTGATTAAAGTGGCTTGATTTTGGTATGTGTGATCCTGATCGAATATTGATTGATTAGAAGACACACTTGTTGAAAAGTTCAGAAATGAAAAATGGATGTACGTGCTCTTTGGCATACCAGAGATAATTGTTTACAGCAAATGAAAACATATCCTTCATCTGTTGCTACAGTACCAGAACCAATTCCCTAGATCATCAACCAGCTAATGCATGTTTACAGAATTATTTACATGTTCTCAGGTGGTTTCCTTACATCCGGCAAATAAAAAAGTGTTATTTGAATGTCAGCTGTTCATACACAAATAAGATGATGTGTGGACCACATTAATGGTAGGACATCAATCCCTAAGATATACAATTTTCCTGCCAAAGAAATTGGGAATATTCCTTTTTCCACGGCTAATATTTATTAGGAAGCAAACATCCTACAAACAACTCATCTAGCTACGCTTTCATCTATTTGCCAGCCATGCCCTAAATATCTTGTCATTCATTATAACTGATGTGAATGTAAATGTAAATAAATAGTGCCAAGCCAAATGTATTATTTAACCTCCAGTGAGTTTCAAGTTGGATCACACTAAATGCAGGTGCTGCAGTATACCTCTATTGAAAATATGTTTTGGTCTTTCAGTTGAATTGTTAACTGCCTCTCTGACTTGGTTGCAGATATAGATACTATGATGCTTGTTTGATTTGAAATGACCATTAACAAGGGGTTAGTAGCCATACATCCCACAGATAGGTCTCCATGATTCCTAATTATTCCAACAGCATTATGCTACAGCACAAAAGGCCACCAAATTCAATTATGACAAGAAATGGACTGTTGTCAGAATGCATTTGGACACACCCCAGATTCACTTGTGCTTCTCTGGTGTGTTTGTGTGAGACATTCATTTTGAATACTAAAAGCCATAGGATCTGTAGTTGTGTCAGCGTTTTCTTTCTGTGTGACTTTTCACATTTAATTGTTTATAGCTACAAAGCACTTTTGTTCCATGTCCTGTTTTATGCCCGGTAAATGGTTGTTGTCACACCGGACTCTGTACTGCAATAACATTGAAGTATGAAGTTAATTTAAGCATCACATACAGTAAATGTAAATTATGTTGTTGGTGAAGCTTCCAGTTTCCTACTTTTTATCCTGACTTTGCTTTTGTAAGTTATTGAGAATTCAGAATTGCACAATAGTAAATTACATTATTGACCACAAAAGTGGAATTGATAACTCATATAACATTTATAAATTATGACATAACAGTCATAACTTATGACAATGTTAACTAATCCAGTGTTTTAAAGAAACAATCTGGAGTTGCTAATGTTTTTCACCTATAAATGACTAATAGTCAATTGACTCTTGATGAATGTAAAATACCTCAGACACCCCCAAAACATTTTCTATGATGTTTGTAATGAAGCAAATTTAAATAAAGACTACAGATCCTCAAAACATGGTTCATTTCGGAGGGTTAGATTTCTTCATGTCCATTCCAAATTTTGTTACAGGAACAGGGGAGTGGACTGTGGTTTGTTATGGTTTCAACTGCTGATTCACAAGTTAATAACAAAGAAATGAGACGTCATTCTCATTGACCCTCACTATAAATTCCTTAGATATAAAACAGCATAAGCCATGAGTGTGTCCATTAACTGTGCTCAAAGCCTCACCAGGTGGGGTTTTCTGGGCTCTTCAGTAAGGGTTTACAACAGTCCTTGAGGCTGACCCCTGAACTTCAGGGCTACAGCTTCCTGGAATGATTCAATAGAAATCCATGTCAGCACTTGCATAATAAAGAACAGTCTTTTGCAGTTAATAAACCCTTTAATTATCTGATATTTCATTGATATTTAATATTACATTATTTATTTAATCTTTATTCAGCGTTACATTTTGTATTCTTACATACAGAAATAGCTGTGAAAATGTGTTTAGCCACCATGCCATTGCCACTTGTAAGATTTATGCTTGAGTTACATTGGCATTGTTTGTTGCTAGGCTTCTATCAGGTCTGTCAACAATACCAGCTCTGATCTGATCTCAAATTAGCATGCGCACTACATGGCAAAATGTGTCTGGCAGCATCATATTGTTGTCATAGCAACCTTATAACCGGCCTCCTACTCCTTGTTGAAACTGAACAATGGTTGGATGGGCCATGGGGAAGAAGCCTAACACGCCTTTTCTTTTTCTTCACATCTGCTGCTCTCCATTCAGAATTATGGGATGTTCTGCCGATTATTTTCTCTCCTGTTTCTCCCTTTGAAAATGACAGGCTAAAGAAGTAAGAAGGAAATTATACATTTTGCCAATTTTTTTTTAAAATAAATGGGATTTGGTTAGCAGTTGGCTGAAGACCTGTGCACTGTAAACAACTAACAGCCAGTTACAACAACATCTAAACATTTTGGGCATTTGTGGACATGCTGAAACAACCAGATTGCCATAGACGTCATTCGTCTATCGAACAAGAAACACAAGTGATCCACCTGTAGCTATTAACTTGTGGATCATTAAGTCTTCTATCGCATGTAAGTCTATTTGTATGAAGTGATCATTGGTCTCTAAGAGATGAATGAGGGCATAAGACGTTTAATTGGAAAGGATGTAAAAAGTACAAATGGCAAATAAGAACCAACACATGGGTGTCCATTGTCACTTATTCCTGAAAGACAGCAGCCCTGCTAAGTAACAGACAGCAACAGAATGAAGTCACCTGCCAGTAGTTAACTCGCAATCAACAGCAGAGAAATACTGATGCGTGAGCACGGACAGGGGATGCTCTGAGGAAAACATCTACATCTGTGGCACTGAATCATGACCACAGAGCAAAGGATTGGTAAAGTCTGTCCAAAGGTTCCAGTTGAAAGTGTAATTTCAAGTGTTCGGGAAAATAACCGAAATGTCAAATAAATTCTGTCCCCTTCTTTTTGATTGAACAGTGAGCACTTGAGACTTCTGTGACTTGTTATAATAATCACAGAGCTTTGTTTGAACACAGATACTTTGTAGTCAATGACTCTTGTTCTCACAGGTTGTCTAAATCACTGCCTATGTACACACACACACACACACACACACACGCACACACGCACACACACACACACACTCACACGCACACACAGAGGAACAAGTGGAGTGCCTGGGTGGAATCCATCCCCCGCATCCATATTGATTAAACAAATTTGCCACAAATCATTTTATAAATGCCCAGTGGGGGGCTATAGAAGCCAATGGGAATGCCCCCATTCAGCCCCCCTCCCCCCTGCAGGGCAGGAACCCTGACTCTTGGCTCGTTTAAGCGTGTTGACAGACAGACAGACAGACAGCTCTCTGATCCTCTGGCCATCTGCAGCGACGTCCGGGAGCCCTGCACTCTGCCACGGAGACTCTGAGTCCCCAAACCTGAGGAGATTGAACAGCGACAACAACAACAACAACAACAACAAATCTACATCAACAGAGAGGGAAGGGGCAAACAGAGAAAAAGCTCTCTCAGGGTTCTGGTTCTTTGATAGGACACAATATCTGGAATTATTCAAGAAATACACACATTGTAAAAAAACAAGACCACACACAGAAACACCCTCAAAAAGTTCTAAAACACATTAGCATACAGTAATAAATTGACTAACTGGTGTTCGTGTCAAGGAACCTTATTCTGGTCATCTAGAAGGATAATATCTCGCAGTAGCCTGCTGTGATGTTACATATACTCACACAAAGATTTGGGTCAAACAGTTGCCCCAACCAACCCTCTTACCATAGGCCCGTCCTTCTTTCGGTGTGTGTGTGTAGAGTGAATGTGCTGGGTTGGAGGGGTATCCCCACAGGGGAAGGTAAACAGGAAGAAACAGATGAAACACACATACACATTCAGACTTCTCTGTCACTAATGGTGAGTAGATGTGGCAGCTGACATCCAATCTCTATCAGCAACGACATTAGCACCAAAACAAACGTTGTTAACAGATACTAAAGTACAAAGATTGAGCGGAAAATATCTAGAGCTAGCTTTTCTTTAACAAAAACAAAAAATATTTGAAAAAAGTTTTTCTCTAAGTGCTGATGTAGACTGACGCAACATCCATTTCGGTTTTGACGAGGTGATCTGAAAAGTCATACAGTATGTGTATTCACAAACAACTTTGCCTATCCTTTCAGTGCCACCCCATGTTTTGGGGACTTCCACTCCCACAAACTACGATTTCTGTTAATGAATGCTCTTTAATATTCTCTGGGTGGGAGCTTCCGTAAAATCCCCACAGCAGTTGTTTGGCCCTTCCCCGCCAGGGCCCCGACCATCCTTCCCCTCCTCATAACCTCAAACATGTGGTCAGCTCCTATTATTTTAACTGCTTCCAGTGACTTGAGATCCTGCTCGACCTCGGAGTGCAATCAGCAACAGGAATGGCCACATTAAACGTCCAGGCCGGGGACAGCTTAGGTTACCATAGTTATGAAGACCGGGGAGAAAACAACAAGGTACTGGTCATAACAGTCTGACGTGCCCTAGCAGCGTGCCTCGCGATCGATCGATCGATCTCCTTTCTAGGATCTCTTCTATTGATTCCACTGACAGCAGCACAACAGAAGTCGGAAACACTGTCACAGTCAAAGGTCTGGAAATATGAAGTGTGTCTATGTTTCTGAGGGAAATGTGTGCACCACTGACGTACACTAATTATGGTGAGGTTGTGGTTGGAATTTCAGTTATGTGAAGAGTTGGCGATTACACCCCCGGGGAATCAGTTGAGGTTGCATCGGTGACAATGGGTGCCCAACTCTACCTGCTTACGGCAGCTGTCCTTCCCACTCAGAGAACCAGGCCCTTCCTGCAGAGAAATTAGTAGTCCACTAGCAGGAGTACATAGGGTGTCGCTCTATTGTCCTTAAAACTAAACACCCCCCGCCCCCGTGTACACACTTGGACACACACCACCATTTTCCCATCTCCTTCACGTATTCCTGCTTACCGTGGTTTTAGACTATGTGAGAAATGTGCGGTGACACAGGGAGACCCAAATTCAGCCTTATTACCTGTGGTAAAGAAGCCACGTGAGTGATTTGAGTTGATCCAGTTATTGTCACCCTGGGACACAACACTTCCTCTTACAGAAACTCGGAGGAAATTCATATCATTTGTGCTCATCCCAAATCTCAGAGGACTTAGTAGCATATCAGTCGCTGGGTGGCATTTATAAAATGGTTTGACACCGCCAATATAAACACGACAGAATGCTTTATATGTGTGTGGTTGGGGGGGGCTCTCCACAAGGTTAAGTCAAGTAAAATACTGTGTGTATTTTAAATAGATAACGATACCACGTTTCCAAAAAAGTTGGAACATTGTGTAAATTGTAAAGACAAACAGAATGCAATTATGTGCGAATCATTAAAACCCTATATTTTGGGTCTGGAAAAATCTGTGTATGCAAGGGACAAGGATGAAAACCAATACTAGATGGCAGTGATCCTTGGCCCTCAGGCAGCACTGTATAAAAACAGATATAATTCTGTAGCGGACATCACTTCATGGGTTCAGGAGTACTTCTGAAAACCACTGTCTGTGAACACAGTATGTTAAAACTCTACAATGCAAAGAAACCATAACAAAACAAGATCCAGAAACGCAAAGACGACATCTGTGATGGTATGGGGGTGCATTAGTGCACATGGCATGGGTCACTTGCATATCTGTGAAGGCTCCATTAAGGCTGAACAGTACATACTAGTTTTGAAGCAACATGTTCTTCCATTCAGATTACATATTTTTCAGGGAAGGCCTTGCTTATTGCAGCAAGACAATGCCAATCCACATTATGCATTTATTACCACAGCATGGCTCTGCAGTAAAAGAGTCTGGGTGCTAAACTTGCCTGCCTGCAGTCCAGAAATGTCACCCATTGAAAACATCCGATGCATTTAGAAACAAAACATGTGACAAAATAGACCCCACACTGTTGAGCAGCTAAAATCCTTGGCATAAAACTCAAAATGGGCATGTATTTATCCCAGTTTCAACATTTCATATGTTGTCTTTGTACTATTTTCAATTAAATATTGGGATAAATGATCTACACATTGCATTATGTTTTTATTTGCATTTTATGCAGCGTCCCAACTTTTTTGGAAACGGCGTTGAATGTAATAAGGAAAGTTATTAAACAAATCCATATAAAACATTATAGTTTATTGAAAGAGGAAACAAATTAGTTGTAGAGTAATATTTATTGGTGTCCACGTGTGGAGTTCCACACAACCACACCATCATCCCATGTTGGTTCCATTTCACCAGAGGGAGTCAAAAGTTACACAGGCCCTCTGTTTTAGACCATCTAGTGTCCACACAATGACATAAATATACTACTTTACTCTTGCCTGCAGATTTTTCTCATAAAAACCCTTTGATAGTTTAGCCATCTGGCCAAAGCCAGGAAAAAAAGTCCTCATAAAAGGCACACAAATAAGGTCAAAGGTCACCCACTCCCTGGGTCAGGGGCCCTTGAAGGTGGTTATACTGGACTTTACTAAAGTTGTCAGCCAAGATCCCCTTGACAAATTAAAGCACATTCTTCTCTTTTTTAACAAGTATTCAATTAAAGTCACAACTACCACCAAAAAAAATCATCACCTACTGAAACTGTTGGTCGCTGTCACTGGACTGTGTGGAGAGGTGGGAGACAAGAGTTTCATAAATACAGTATAGATTTAATGGTAAACTTTTCTTTTCTTTATAGGTCATTCTACCCAGAGGAGAGATTAAAAAGGATGAGCGTGCAACAGCCTTCTGCTCCACCATTAAACTTGACCACATTGATAGGAGCACCACAGCCCATTTCTTTCTTTTTTTATTGCTCCTCTATTGTTTCTCAAGCAAGAGGGAGGTATGAGACATCCCCTCTGACAGTCAAACGGATATCTTAAAGTTTGTACTTCTGTTTGCTTAAAATCTCTTTAATTATATATATTTAGTTTTACCTTTAAGAGGATACCTCCCTGTGTATCTACTTGGTGCCATGCCATCCAGTCATTTGCTTTGACCTGTGCTAATGGTTCAGGATGAAACTATAACTAGCTACCTATTGCTGCATAGCTTATTCATCTGCCCCCGACAGATATCCATCCTAAGAATCTGCCGCCCTACAGAGCAAAGACCCTATCCAGCGCAAAATCTCAAATTTAAACCTTCAAGAACGTCGTTAGTTCAATGATTCTGGTGCAACAGAGCAAGAGTGGACAAGAACCGACAGACTTTAGGAAGGTCCAACTTCAGTTTTCATGCCCTCACCATATTTCCAGTATTTTCTTTCCCGGGGATGCCCTTCAAACAGGAGTGTGTTTGGGTCCACGCTATGTGGTTTCAAAAAGCCAACCCAAAAGTAAAACAAATGCTCCACCTGGGATGGTCCCCATAATGCTGTGGGGAGTACTGGACAAATGGCATGGGTTTCCCAGCTCGCAGCTGCCAGCCCTGGTCAGCTGGAAATGAATACTATGCTTATTGTTGCCTGGGTCCCTGCTGGTAAAGTCTGGTAAAGTCCCTGCTCAATGCTCCACTCCCTTACTAAAAAGGTGACAGTGAATGATACACAGTGGGCAAGAGGTGTCCAGTTTCTGTTCTTGAATTGATGAGCTTCATTAGACACCTCTGAGTAGCTGCACCTCATGGTTCTCTCAGGGAGGAAGTTCAGTAGCTATAAAAGCTTCTTGTGAAAGATGGGTTACATAAGACTCAGCTATCAAATCATAGAAAAGTTCATGTATACAGTAATTTACTCACGCAATGTAGAAAATCACAATAATTACTGTTGTCTGTGTAACAGAAGTGTACTGTAACCAGTTTGACAATAGACTCTAATCAGTAAATGACAGATCTACACAATCATGACCACTCATAATAATATTTAATGTGTACAGAGAAGACTGGAAATACACCTATACAGACATTCTACTTTTTTGTTAATATTCTGACTGGTAAATGAATTGATGATGAAAAGTGACAAAAAAACTCTTGAATTTGATGAAGAATGCTACGTCTCCAGTTTCTCATAAGCATGACTATGAGGGGGGAAAACAAACAAACACTTTTCTCTTAGGGAGCCTTGCCTCGGGCAGCTCAGCTTGGCTTGGGAGGGGCTTCATTATACCACATCATTATTAATCTTTCTTAATTATAGGTTTTATATCCACAAAGTAACACTGTTGGATTTTTCTTCATTTGTCTTGTGTTTATGGAAGCTGAGAGTACCAACAGCAATTTGATGATGAAAAAATTCCCCCGAAAACATCAAAGAAGTAGTGCTCATGATAGATCATAGATCCACTGCAAAACAATATACATCTAACCATATGTTAAGAATTCCCAGAAAGTATTTTAAGAAACACAAACACGAAACATGTGAAAAGAGATGAATCACTTGGGTGGAATTATGTGGCCCTCCTCAACAGCTGTAGCATTACGGCTATTTTCTTCCCTCACCAAACATTGTATCATTACATTATTGTTTGGCATATTTTGCTCATGTGAGCACCTGTTTTAGAAAGCACAGGAACATACTTTTGGCGGAAGAAAAGAGGAGAGTTGGCAAACTGTGGGCAGTGTGGCTCTGAATAACCACAACAGCTTGCATTCCACATGTTGCGCAGGGACAGAATCCCCTTTGGAAAAGGAACACAACACGGTGGAATAATTGCACTGCTCTCCGGCCACTAGTTAAAAGGGATTCATATAGTTTGGGATCTCTCTGCATCACCCCTCCTCCTAGCAGGCAGAGTGAGAGGGGGATGGGGGTATTTGACTTGTTGGGAGAGCTGATATTGCTCAGGGGGTGGGGTAGGGCATCAACATATAAAGGCAAAACTGTTTTCTTTTTCTCTTCTCGGTATGGCTTATCCACAGTCAGATATCACAGGGTTCCCGGGCAAACAATGTTCTGCATATAATGAGTAACTTTAGCTTTTAAGGAATGGTGTGTGAACTATCACGTAAATGGACCCTTGAGCATTTTAATAACTGAATGACAGGAAAGTACAGAAATAGTTAGCTTAGGGTAGCATTCAGATAGACACATGCCAGGTTCACTGGGCAACATGGCATTCCCACAATTCACAAAACAAAAAAATACATGTATTCATCAAATATACCAGTACTGCCATATTGAACGTAATATACAGCACTCTTCGGTATCAACCTTCCTGATAAGTACTTTGAAACAATGAGTACGTGGAAAATCCTGGTAATACATGTTATGTAGTAATGATAATAATATACAGTCAATCTAACAGTGGTACTAGTAGTGAAAGACAAATTCAATCGATAATGCAAAGCATACTTTCACCTTGGTATGTTACATAGAGATGTCTAGATGACCTGTTAGCTTTCACGGGGCTCTGTGGTCGATTGTGGTACTTCTTTTGAACAGCTTGCCCTCTCGTCACCCCTCTTGTTGCCAAGGTTTGTGTGAGGACCGGTGGGAGGTCTGAGTGATGCACGCCGTGTGTGTCGGAGGCCTCCAGAGAGGAAGAGAGGTCCTCCGGGCTACAGGACTGACACGGCATAGCCTCCGCTGATCTCCACCACCTCCGAATGGCCAGACGCCGCACTGAAGACCAGCTGATACGCGCGCTCGCACACACTGCATCGTAACATCATTTATACTGGGTGAGTATGTTCAACGGATTGTCAGTGTTCAATTTAGTGCTTCAGTGTTGCTGAAGCTAGTTCAGTGTAAAGGTGCTGGGTGTATTTATTACAAGTGTTATAATATCACTTCTGGGGGGTGGGGAGGAATATCGTGTTCAACAGGTTTTTAATCCATGTGAGCTGCTTGACAGCTGACAGCTGACATTTCTGTCAGGTGATGACCTCTAACAAAGATACTGCAGGCCTCTAATGTGATGAAAAGACTGTCAATTCACTACTACGTTTCCCAATAGGCTGATTTCCACACGGAAGTTGGCAGGCATTAGGAAGAACTGCTCTGCAACAGCGCCACTGATGGAGTTGGAGACACATTGCAGGTACGGTGCGACATTGCTTACAGCCATTCTAATGCCACGCAATACTGTTACAAAGTGCATTTGAAGACAACACTCATACAGTTGTTTTAAAAAAAAAAAATGTAATGACCATTGCTGTGTACTAAGAAGGAACAATGGGAAAAATGCCCTGGAAACAAACTCTCACCCAGTGCTTATTACGTAAATGGGATGCTAGCCCAATGGTTGTCAATAGAATGAAATCTTGTGGAAACTTCTGAGGCGACACGCGTCCTACAACCTCAAGCCTGTATTATCATGGTCCTGTGATTTCTCCAGCCCCACTGAGCCGGCCCTATGGAGTGTCCCCCCCCCCCACTGAGGGGCTAATTAAAACAGTTTCAGGGACAAAGGAGGGGATCCATTGTGTCTGCCGGCCAGTGGTGCTACGGATATGGTACCAGAGGGGCACAGTTGTCCCGGATTAGTGTCCCTTCAGAACCACACACAGATGGATGGATCCATCAGCCTCCTCCCAGCTTGGATAAAAGATTTAGTCGGCTGGACTGAACTGCTGCAGATGTGCCCCAGGCAAGAATGTGGATTTCTGATATTCTGGCACTGTCCTGTTGGTAATCATAACGCCTTCAGTTTTTAAAGCTCTGATTAGGAATAAACATCAAATACAAACAACTGTTAGTGAATATTTCACTTGAACCATCCCAAAGGAGATGGAACCAATGGACCCCCCAACATGCAGGCATTCTTCACATTTGATGGTTAATTTTCACATTCCTGAGTTGTGCTTAGACCAACCCCCCTTCTCCTTCCCAGAAGAGAGAAACCTGCTGCTGACAAATCTTCCTCCAACTTCCTGCCTTTTCTTTCAACTTGAGCAATGGACCAATCAGCTTGATGTTTCATCTCCTGAGTCACAGCCATGGCACTTTAATATTTACCTTGGCCGTTTTAACGTTGCCCTCATCTAATTGGGCCCCTGAGTCACAGATTATGAGCTCAATTCAGCCAAACCTGTACATACATAACTATGCAATAGCTCTGTTTCCAATGGTACAATTAACACACAGACTGGTCTTCGCTTCTCGGCAAAGAGATTATTACCAAAAACCCACAACACAGATATTCACCACTTTGAATTAGAAGTGTGTGGGCATGGGAAGATGAAGTGGTATTGGGGGGGGGGGGGGATGGGTCATGCTGGTAGTTTACAAAACCCAATACTTGCTTGAGGTACTTGGGCCTTTGTAAAAGTGAGTAACTGAGTTATTTTGCCAGTGTCAGAATAATGAGCAGAAAAGGAAATTAGCGCAATATATCTCCCATCCAACAACAGCTTACTGCTTTTTTGTGTCATCTGGATGGAATACCTTTTTAACAAACAATCTCTTCACTTTGGTCATATCTAATCATATTAATCACAATAAAACAACATACATTCCAATTTATCTTAATGCCAATTTTGGAAGAAAAAATTATCTGGGTTACCGAGAAGTACTGGAAAAAGGGGTTCCAATACATTTTTACAATTACTTGTTGGATTAAACCTTTTACTGAGCAGTTGTATTTTTTTAATTATGTACTTTCTTGGCATATAATATACCTCAGTATTGTACTAATGCCTACAAATATGTTTTAAGCAAGTTGTCAATGTAAGATATATGTTGGAATGACTGATCTTGTTGGAAAAACAAATGGTTATTTTGTTAAATTACATCTAATTTGCCTTGCAGAAACTGTTGTGCTTGTCAGACCATATAATGATCACTGCAGCCAGACCATGTAATGGGTACAATAGACATTCATTTACCGAATCTATCAATTTTCATGAGTATTGAATGACCGTTCTATGACAGGCTAGATCAGGGCAGATTTTAAAAGCCAATGCATGTAAACAGGTGTGTGTGGAGCAACGAGTGGAGTGATACTGGGCTGAAGTAAATAGCAAAAAAAATCTGCCCAGTTCTATTAGTATTATTTAATTTCTATTTCAAATGACACATTGATGGGGGGGGGGTTATAGCATACAAATGCTACAATGTTCAATGTATTTTAGTTTGTTGTTGGATTAAATACTACCCTTCCACGTTTACTTCATTGTGTGATGTGGGGGGTGGCATGGTCAGCATGGTTTGCCTTTAGTTCTCTCTAGCGAGTCACTCATGCGACCAGGCACCTGTCAATGTTAACTGAGCTAACTGAGGTCGTCCGTTAAGCGAGTGTACACTTATATCCATTGATCTGACTAACTTCCCATGTGGACGCGCAGTCAGGTTCCCTCAGATCTCTAAGAGAAAGACAACTCCTCCGAATTTGTTAGGATCTGTTGCAATGACACAGTGACTATTTTGATTATTCCAGTTATTATTCTGTTTGAAATTGTTGTCATGGTTGGAATAGGTCTCTCTTGGAAAATGTATTTAATCTCAATGAGACAACATGTGTGTGTGTACTCACGTTAAAAGGCAATAATACTCAGAAGTACAGAGTATTGTGCATGTGGAAGAGACCGCTACAAATTGAACGCTTCTGTTCCTCACTCAAAACCTTCCTTTCCAACTTTTTTGGAAAGGAAAGAAAATGTGCAGTGGTCTCTATTATTATTTCCGGAGCTGTTTAAAGGCATGCATTTGACTTCATGATTTCCATACCTGTATTATTTATTTCATATTCCTTTTGGCTCATCTCAATCAAGAGTGCCAAACATTTTGTACTTGACTGTATAAACTGACCTCTGACAGGAGACTTATATCAGGACACGTTTTCCTATATTGAAACCAAGCTAGCACATTTATCTGGCCAGGAATTCTGGGTGTCGAGCTGGGTGTTGACACTGGACATCTCATCCTTTTAAGGCATTGTTGTTATCTCTCTGTGGCCTGGCCTGGCCAGAACATACTTATCTAACAAAAAAAAAACTGTATGTAACCAGAAACAATAGACATGATTGAGTGCATTCCCCAACTGGTGTTTGGTTACGACCACTGCTTTAATAGATGATATCTGTTCAGGAGGTCTCCAAAGTACTGCATTTGATCTTTATCACTCTTTCAGAGCTTTTGAAAAATGGTAAACCATTCATAAGCTAATTAAGCATCTTCTATTAAATAGAGCTAACAGGAAACTCCCCAGAGCCCTGTGGTGGCAGATGGCAATCCAACAGTGATTTTTAAGTCACTAAGAATGAATGGATATGCTTTGACCATTTGATTGAGAACCTTTTAATTTGCTGAAGAATGTGCTTGTTTTCCGTGACTGTGTTTAGTATCTGTTGTGATTTTGTTTTTGAAATTACTCCCTGCCAAAACAAATGTACAGTGAACAGTTGTTAAATACAGATAAAAAAAGTGATAAACGCATAAACATTTTAATGTTAGAAATTGTGTATACCTGTTACAAAAAATATATATATTTAATAAATAATTTATCACTGGTTACTCATTCATTTTATTATATAGTTTTACGTAATGCCAATTAATACTGGGGGAGAAAGCAAGTTGTATTTTCAAGAATACACAAAATGTAACGCTAAAAAGAGGTTTTAAAAAAGAAATTGAGAAAAGGTGGATAATTCCAAACTGTTATTAGACAGACCTCTAAAGATCTTTGAAAAGCCGCAATAATACTATTAGCGTAACAAAGGAAGTAATGCTAATGGTAATCTCTTAGGCCAGCAATGTGTGCATGGGTGGGATGCATGCCAAACCACTTGGCTTCTAAAGAATTTCCACACCAATGAGTGACAGAGAAACTAGCCAACGGTTACAGATAAAATTACAAAATGTACATATTGCTTATACAGTCATGGTACATCATGATAACTATTAAGATGGCAGTGACAATGATTATTAAAATATTACAGCATGTATGATATTATTACTACTGACAGTAGTAATAGAAGCCCTTTTGTTCTGACTGCCTTCATCATCCCTAGTATTTGATCAGTGTGGTAGCGGCACAATGTTGAATTTGTGAAACCTTTAACAGTATATAAAACTTAATCAGACCACCAACCTATTCACTGTTGGGGGTTGGATCACTATGCTAATAAAACAGATGTCCATCCACAGTCCTCAACACCTTCCAGTCAGCTTATGAAAACAAATCCCCTTTCTTCCCTGAGGAGAAGCCAGTCTGGTAACTTGCTCGTAGATCACAGACAGCCAACAAGATCGTTCTTTGATGCTCAACCACCCTCCATCAAAAACAACCAAATCCTAAAAGATATTGAGCTAGATTATACACAAATGGTCACTCTCCAGGCCACCACTCCCCCGCAACTACTGTAATGTGAAGCCCTCGGGCCAGGGTAGCACTTCCACATTCTGAGTGGTGTGTGTTTGTGTTAGGGCAAGGTGTGAGCGGAGTTATTCTGGAACTTTCTATGACACTGACTGGATGTTTTGGCCATGTCTCTGTTCATTATAAACCCAGAGAATCAGCCATTGTTTTCTCTTCACTGGCATTTATGATCTCTCAGCAAACCCCTTTGTCCTTGTATGTCCGATCACACATCAGCTCTAGCTCGGTGAATAAGTTCCATCGATAAAACATGAATTTACCTCAGTTTGTGAGCATGAGACAATGAAACAAATCTTGATTTAACAATGGTGAAAATAAAAACACCTTTAAAAAAGGCTATACTGATTCTTGAATATAGACACTCTTTAAAACATCCAAGACAAAGACACCCACACATTTGGCACATCTTCAGATGAACACAATAAAAAGATGAAAGAACATTCTGGAACATTCTGAAATGGCTCGTGTCTTTTCACATCCCCTCTCTGAACTGAGGGTCTATAGAAATTAAAATGATGAAAAGATTTCAAATGGGGCCTAATGGTATCCATGTACACGGGCTAGGCAGCTAAACCCTACACAGAGTACAAAAGATATTCTCCCCATCTTCTGTTGAGCCATTAAGGTGTTGCTCAGGAAATATGCATCATAACAGAGAACAAAACCATTCCGCCCATCCTTTCACATTTGAATATTTATTAAATCATGCATGTAACTGCTGCTAATTTTCTGGTAGTAGAACAAGAACATGTGGCAACACTTGACAAACACACAGCAAAGAGTAGAACTCCTATACCGCCAGGAGACAATGGTCTATGTGTATAGATCAGATTTCTGTCATGTTTGTTTTCTTAGGATAAGGTATGCCTGAGCAAAGAAAATATTTAGCTGGCTGTTGAAAGAAATGCCTTCTTTAGCATTTCACATATTTGGGTATACAATACGTTTCACTGAGAGAAAATTGATGATTTAAGTCTGAATGTTCACAACACATTTCCTGTTTCAGTCAGATGTATCCTCCACCTAACGTTGTATCGGCAGTTGTGTGTGTGTGTAGCGACGGTATGCAAGAGTTACTCAGTGGAATGGACAGCAACATGTTCAGAAAAAGGGCCTAACTAAACTAAAATTGTCTGTCCCTCCAAAACAGGCAACACAAAGCAACATGCTGACCATGTGAAAATGATCACAAGCGCAGAAAGTCCCCCAAATATTTTGTCTGACTAAAGCATAACAATGTATGGCAGGAGACAGTAATCAATAGCAAACTGATACTGTAAGACACAGCTATGGGAGGCTAAATAAAACTCACACAAAAATAACAACAGGTAGTTTTGTTTCACAGCTAGGCTTTCTGGCACAACAAATATTTTAATATATTCCTTGTTTATCTTTGACAGCCCAGGACTGAACAAAAACCTCACAAAGTTCAGGCAACACTATCCCCAGCCTAAGGTAATATTTCAAGTTTATTTGGTGTGAAGAATGACAATGAGCATGAATATATTGCTTAATGATCATTATTAAGATACTAGTATGTAATTAATGTTTTTTCCAAAGCTAAAAAACTGAATATCTGTGAGGAGAACTTTGACAGAGATCTCAGAGAGCAGAATAGAGCTACTTGATCTATTACCATGTATGTATATTGTTACATAGGAACGCATGGATGTCTAATAATCTCAGCTGTTTCAGATTGTTTCATTTGTCATCTGATAATCCAACAATCCAATAAGACCAGTCCTGAAAAAATGCTGGTAAACACAGTATCATAAATTGCAAATAGAAAAAAAGGAATGTTATCATCCCTAAATATTGACTTGATTAAAAGCATCTTTGACTCATAATTAATATGCTTTCTAAAAAAGAAGGAACTAGTACCAAAATGCACACTAACCATTTTTCACAAGTAATGTACTGTAGGTCTTTTGTAATACAAACACATACTGTATGTGTTCATTTTAAACAGTATTGAATAAAAGGCAGATAAAAGCCTCCCATGTTGTGAGAAATCAAAATTCGCTTAAAACGTCAATAGTGTTAGTAGAAAAAGATGCTAGCATTGGAAAACCAATCCATATCAACTCTGAACTGATTAGTTAATTTCATTAAGGGCATTCAAAGCCTTTTATTGATGGTACAGCAAATTGTGCGCAAACGATTCAAAGGTCAAAAATGTACAAACAACAAAGATTCTTATAATGTAACATCACAGATTGGGCTTTAAAAACAGATGTAAGTGTGAAGTACAAAGGACCCAACCTAAACCTCAAAGAAAATTAACAATACTTTTAAAAGAAATCCAACATTCTCCATTACGTTTTCTTCGAGATTTATCACCTTATTACTGACAGTGAGATAAACCATAAGAGCAGTTTATTCATTAAGTTTTATGATAAAGGACCTTTGACATTTTCACACTATTAAAAGTGGTTTGTTACTACTGTTCTGTTAAGGAGGGAAGACTCCACAGTATTTCCCGTCATTCATTCTCTCCATCACTTTGCTTTTCCTGGCTCAGTTTATGTCCAGAAGGAATGCATCACGAAATACGATTTCTTTAAGCAGCTGTGAGTGGAAATTGCTTTTTCTGGGGACATTTATGACCCCATTCAAAGGCTTGACATCTCAAACACAGGAAGGAAGGAACTCGGAAAGGCCATACAGTATCAAAAGGTGCCTTTGCACTTCCTGCAATACCTTTTTAACAAAAGCCCACAAAACACACCTTTAATCAGAACTGAAATGTTGGATCATGATACAGTACGGTCAATGGACCTGCAGGTTTTACAGATTCACTGACAGTAAATGGGTTTATGGTTCTGTACATTTTCTACGGGCGTCTATCTGCGTCACACATTTTGACTGGCTTAACATATGGCTGTTTTAATACTTTGATCAAATATTCAGGTATTTAAATCACACATCACAACAGCCTGAAGTGAGAGGGAACGAGAAAACACTTAACCTCTTATGATGTCACGTGTAGAATAGTAGAATGTGTTTGGGGGAAGCAGTCCCATAGGAACATAGGCACGCTGTCCTCAAGAGTGCTTGGGATTAGTTCCCCTGGACGTCTCTCTGCTCTCTGTCAGATAATAGATCAAAGACATCTACCAGTAAACACTTCTAGTTCTAGAATACCACAGAGCAAGAGAACTGTCCAAAACTTCAGAAATGAGCCAATAAATATTGGGGATGATAAACTGCATTTGTATAATGTGACAATATACAAACTAACGCAATGCAAAATTATATTACTGCATGACTGCTGGTACTGTTAAACATTTCTATTACTGAAAGTGCATTAATAATTGCTGGACTAAATCTAACACATTCTCCTGTGATCCGAAACTGACAGGGATGACAATAAACAATGACAGGGTTTAGATTAATTCAAATGAGATGTTTCAGCGTTTTTGAACAGAACAATATTTCAGATGTTTATTTTGGGATACTTACTGACACCCAAAAAGCCTTCAAGGCATTTTACACTGTGATGGTTGAGATGCCCCAAATGTCCGGTAGTTTCTTCTGCTCTGAGTAATGTGATAAAGAGACATCTGGATATAAAAAGGCTGAAATATAAGCATACATAATAAAAAATACATATACGTTAAATGTCTACTGATGAAATGCAATCAGATAGGTCTTTGTCAAGAACCAAAGTAAACTTTGGAAGAATAAGGGGATTTTAAAGATTCTATCTAGCACTATGAATCACCGAGAAGTACCTTTTAAAGATCAACAAAGTGATATTCCACGTATTCTACATTACTCTTCTTATGTTACTGGTGACAAAGCAGAAGCATCATCCAAGTAAAGATTTTTCAGGCTGCGCTAAAGCCAGCAGAGATTCCAGAGCCATCAAAAGCCGAGGGGTCACAATGAAGCTATTAGCACTGAAGGAAAAATCAATGGTCAACTATTGCCGGAGACTCCTAGCTTACATCCCCAATGGCATCCTATACCCTTTATAGCGCACTCATTTTGAACAGAGCCCCAAACTAATATAGTGCAGTTAATGAGGAAGTGTCATTTGGGAAGAAATACTTTTTCAATTGCAGCTTTCACTACCCTGTCAACAATAAAGACCTGCAGGCTATATGTCAATGTGGCTCCAGGATGAAAATATGAAGGAACAAGCGAAAGATGCATACAATCACATTTCTATACAGTACTTGGTAATCTCAGTTTTGAAAATCTTGCCATGCTTTTCATGATCATATTAACCTAATATTACATGAGGAAGCTGTCTCATTCTGACACTGGAGCACATAGGAGAAAATGCTTTATCACAAGAGTATACACTGGATTGTATCAAACCAAATCTGCATTTTCAGCATTCCTATTTGGCTGTTTTTAGAACGTGGTAATGGATCTCTTTTTTTCACGATTGCTCACGTGAGAAATCAGGTCAGCTCTGAAACAGATACCATGTATTATGTTATCTGACAGAATATGCTATTAATGTGAGAAAAACTAAATTGGTTTCCCTTACTAAAACTTAAAACAACCCATGAAGCCACCAAGTGCTTATTCTGAAAGGATGGTCTCTACTGCCACCTTGTGGACATATTAGGAAAGTCTATTGACAGAAATATTGTGTGTCCGAATTAGAAAAGTTTTCGGTTTGAGTTCGATATGATCAATTTCTAACATGGTCTGAAAGTGGTTTTTGTTAACAAATATTAATAGCCCCAAACCATCAAGTAAAAATAATACTTGGAGGTTTACCTCATTAATAACAAGAAAGTAGCAGAGAAACACAGCAGATAGTTTACATTTTTCTGAAATGGTCTTTATCAATAAAATGTAAGCAATGTATAACCTGTAGGTTCATCTGAATGAAAAAAAATGACAGGGAAACATGACAAAAATGACATCCGTTGGATTTTGACTGGCTAGTGCTAATGACTTCTCTCAACTCTGTATTTGCTGTTAAAAACTCAACCAATCTAAATATAACAAAGCCTTGACATGAACCAAGAGCTAATCACTCAATGGAACGTGCACACGACAACATTTGGGTTGTTATAAATATCTATTTGCCGCGTTGCCCACACAGTACCGGTCCAGTGTAGCCGTGGTTTAGTCAGTCTTTGAGGCGGTCCGTGGTCTGAGTGTCTGAAACTAAATAAAGGTTCTGTGTGGACACTGACAGTTGCTCCAGTACAGGCTGGTTGTGGGCAGCCACCGCCAGAGGCAGGCTGTGTATCACCACTCCCTGACTGCCTAGGCTGATACTGGGGACCATCAGAGTGCTGTCCTCACAGGCGCTAACGCTACTGCCCTCCAGCCGGTGCACCAGCGTCACCTGGGCCTGCTTGGTCAAGTCTTCCGAGGGACCGCCGTCGCCGCAGAGCATGTCCGGGGGCGGGAACATGGCGGTGGCCGTCGCGACCAGGTTGCCGTGATTGCCTCCCTCCGTCACCACGGTGACCTCAGTGCCCCCCTCCTGGATGAGAGCGCTGAGGCCCTCCAGGTCTGAGCAGGTGGTGATGAAGGTCTGTGCGCCGCCGCTGTGGGCCGGCGAGCCCGGCGGGACGGTCTGAAGCAGGGCCTGGTGGAGGGGGGCGCCGCCGTCGCCCGTCAGCAGGACCGCCTGGGGGTCCTCCACCTCACCCTGAGAGCCGAGGCGCTGCAGAGGCGCCAGGCTCAGGTTGACCTGCTGAATCATGGAGTTGGCCACCATATCCTGGCTCCCCGGGCTCAGGTAGACAGCGGAGGAGCCCTTGCGTTGATGCTCCGGCCCCAGCCCGACGTCCACGCCGGTGGGTAAGGGAAGGACGGAGCTCTCTTGACCTAGAGGGTGGGATACAATGATCTTCAGCTGGGCACTGGTGTAGGTGGCTGCGGGCTCCGAGGCCTGGCCAACCTGCTGGCAGTCCTGCCCGGGCAGAGGGCTCACGTTTACGCTAACGGGCTGGGAGGCAACGGGGTGGAGCGTCAAGGAAAGGGTCTGCCGGGAGTCGGAGACCCGGTGCTGTTTCCTGTGGCTGCGCAGAGAGTCCTCCCTCACAAACGATGCCTCGCAGACGTCACAGCGGAAGGCCCGCGTCGCGTCCAGCTTGGCCCGGTACCGGGAGCTCGCAGGCTTGGGAGAGTCCTCCCTCTTGCAAGCGCCGACTTTCCCCGCTTTCCCGCAGACACCCGGCCCTTTCTCAGGCTTGTCTTCGTGGCACTTCTTCTTGTGGATGACCAGGTTGCTGCGCTGCTTGCTAGCAAAACCGCAGGAGTCACATTTGAAGGGTCGCTCCTCGGAGTGGATCCTCTCGTGGACCTTGAGCGCCCCCTTGCTGGAGCAGGAGTAGGTGCACTTCAGGCAACGGATGGGCTGAGCGGGCTGGTGCTGTCGGGAGTGCTGCCGGAGGGCGGCCTTGTTGGCACACTGGAAGTCACAGTCGGAGCAGCGGAAGGAGTTGGCCGCGCTGTGTTTAATCTGGACGTGGGACTTCAAGTTACCCTTCATGGCACAGCGGTAATCACAGAAGTCGCACTTGTAAGGCTTTTCGCCCGAATGGATACGGACATGCCTCTTCAGGTCGGAGTTGATCTTGAACTTCGCTTCACACTGAGTGCACTGAAAAGGCGCATCTCCTGCAGCAAGGGAATGTACACATTTAGAGAACATAAGTCGAGAAAAGCGCAGATTTCAAACATACGTTTCACAGGTCTCTAAAGGGGGCGGTCCTAAATCCCCATCCACTGCCACACTTTAATCGCAAACGTTCGGGAAGCAATGCAGACAATAATAACAGATTGATCAGCAGACCTATACAACTTATTCACACCCATTCCAAGCTTCAGCGTTCTAATCAACCAAAGTAGTGAAGGGAAAGCGGAGCCACCGGTGTGTGAGCGGAGGTGCACAGTAAGCTGGCTGGAGTTGCGGCTGGCATAGGGGCAGATCTGGCACTTGAAGGGCCTCTCGTCGTAGTGGATTCTGAGGTGTTTCTTCAGACTGCTGCTGTCGGCCGCGGCGTACGGGCAGTACTTGCACTTGTGAGGCTTCTCGCCCGTGTGGGAGCGCAGGTGCATGTTCAGCTTGTCCCGTCGGCTGAAGCGCTTGTGGCACAGCTCACATTCAAACGGCTTCTCCCCTGCACGCGCACACACACACACACACACACACACACACGCACACACACACACACACACACACACACACACACACACGCACACACACACGCACACACACGCACACACACGCACACGCACACACACGCACACGCACGCACGCACGCACGCACGCACGCACGCACGCACGCACGCACACAGCGATTCGGGAGGCAACGTGCACAAACTGTTAACATCATAATAATGCTAGGATGAAGACTGAAATGTAATTATGATAGCAAGGACACTGGTGTCACTACATACCAGTGTGCGTTTTCAGATGACGCTCCATGTCTTTCTGACCATACTGTGTCTTGAAAGAGCAACCTTGTGACAGAGGAATTCATTGAGCATAAGTGTTGTCAGAAGCACATTTCAAGACCACTTTACATGAGCAATTACCTGCTGCAAAAGCAAGCTACTTACTCTATGTCCCACAAGGGAGCAAATTGGATGTAACTGACCAGATGATAATTTGCCCCCTCTCTAAACTGAGCACAATTAGTGGTGAATTAGGAGAGGGAGGTACCAACCTGAAAAGCAGCAGATGCGTCTCTTGGAAGTCAATGCAGGTTTCAATTTTTTGGAAGGTGTTTTCTGGGCTTTGGTCAGGATCTTTTTGACCCCCCTCATAACACAAGTCTGGTAGGTTTCTTCAAAAAGAAACTCTGTGCCGGAATCTGGGGGGAGGGGGGAAATCTGAATTTTCTGACTGTAGAGTATACATTTCCAAACAACGGAGTAAACAAATAATAAACCGCTTTTTTCCCCAAGGATAATAGCTATAGTGTCTGGATTGTGGCAAATGAGTACATTAAAAGGAGTGCATCTCTTCAAACAAAAATCTATAGCAACTAAAGAGATGCACGTCATTGTCTTACCTGTAAGTGTTGGTGCAGAGTTAGATGTTGACATGTCATTGGAGGCTATGTGGCATCCATTTTGCTTGTGGGCCAGAAAGACTTCAAAGTTATTGTACTGCTGCTTACAGAAGCCACAGATGTGAATATCTGGGCTCACTTCCACAAGTACATGGTTTCCTCCTGTTCAAGTTGAAAGGGGTGATAATATCAAGCTTTCATTCAAGAACGTGTTGATTATTGACAACCAACACAACAGCCTTAAGTAGCACTTAAATCTTTGAGTATGCAATTTGATTTGCAACGTGTAAACAGAGGAACGCATTTCACATGATTTAAAAAATAAAACTGACAATATGGTATTATAGGCACTGGATATTATTTGTGAGCATAAACATATCGCCAGAGTAAAAATAACTTTCAATTCACGATTGTGGATCTAGTTTTAGATTTGTTATGAGTTCTTACCCTCTCCGTTGAATGATGCCATTTCGATGATATAGCTAGATATTGATTATTTTTAAGGATCTCCAAAGGTAGCTACCGACTTGACAGCTACCTCGATTGGAATTAATTCAACATAAAGTATACAACACACCAATCGCCCTGGAAATAGAAACATTGTAGAGACTGACGTTCAGCTGAGAACTCTACTGGCAACGTTGTGGCAATCATTTTACGACAGCCTCGATTCACTTTTGGCAAAGGCTAAGCAATTTTCCTCGCGAGAAATGAAAAGGCTTTCATTGTCATATGAGAGCATTACTGCCATCTGACGACGCGGTTGACTCAATTCACAGCTTGCGTAATATGCGTTCGACCAAACCGTTTTTGCTCTGACGTCGCAATTATATGCATAATTTGAATATATTGTATAGTAGCTTGTTATTAAAAAACTAATTAAAATCGGAAAAAAATTGGAATTAGGAACACACTAAATACTACACAATGATATAATAATGCAATGTGGCAGAGCGGTTCTATGGCACCAAGCTTCACAGATTTTATGACACAGCCCGTGGTATATTGACCGTATACCACACCCGTTCCTGTCATTTGGAATTCCATACTAAATATGTATATTTTTTTGCAAATATGTGTACATTTGCATGAATGATTTCCCCTTTATAAAATGTGGATCCCACACACAAAAGCATATTATTTTAAAACCAAGTTGTACCAATCTAGCATACTGCCTCATTCTGTTTCATCATTGAGATCCATCAAATTCCCCTCCCTGGTGTACTGTCGTTCTTATATCCCAGCGAAACAAGGGCCACAATGGAGGGGTGGGGGGGGGTTGGGGGGGACCTCTGTCACATTATGCCCCCCCACCATGAGGCAGGCCAGCTGCTTATAGTGTTGTAATGGCTACGAGCTGCCACAGCCCATCACAGCCCATCATTGCCACACAGGAGCGGCAGATGCTGTAATTGCAGAATTGCTTGTCGGTTGTCTGCAGCAATTATAACATGCCTCCACTTGAGGGCACCCGAGTATAGCCGACAGGCCTGGGTACAGCTCTGCCATTGAGTTACAGCAGAGGGCAGAGGCTGTGAAGCCACCCATCACGGACCAGCTCCTGTGTTATGGACAGATACTGCTTTGTGTTTGATTCAGTTCATAGTGGAACTGGATACACGCATAGGTTTCCTTTAGTATTACGACCAAGGCCTTGGTCTTAATGTGTATACTACCTGGGGGAACCTGACAAACAGCATAATAATTGGCCCCCAATGGCCATATTGTGTTGGGATTTTTTAAATAATCACCTACATACAAATTCCACATCAGGGCCTACTAACGGTCGGAGAGTATTGGTGTACATGCAGGGATTGATCATTTTGTTTACAAGACCTAACAATTTATTCCAGGGGAAGCTTATTTATCTTTGCCCGTCTATAGGTTACATTCACAAACTAACCAATGTGATGATGTTCAGGTATTGTTCATAGGTATTGTTCGTGACAAAAGATACAGTATAAGCGGGAAGATGTGGCAACATCTATAGATGTACATTATTACAAACAATGGCAGTCTGATGTAAACATCAAAAACATAGATGGATGTTCTGCATATCCACCGGGACACAGATCCAGACAAACAAACAAGTATAAAATAATTGTGGAACATCTACAACCATCAACAACTCAGAACTGTTTTAGAACAGCGTTAGATGTCTCCTCACCCAGAAAATAGTGTATGGGTCTCACATGGGTTGTTGGCCTCGCCCCTCGCACAGGGTGTGACATCATCACATTCTATCAAATATCTTAGAGTGCACATGTTACAGGCTTCATGTCTCTTTCAGCTTGCCTGGTGGTTCTTCTGAATCCACTGGTGTTAGCCAAATACATAAAATATAGTAGTGTGCCTGTGAAATGTATTTTTTTTCAGTGACAGTAACCAGAGAATATAAACACAACCAAAACATAAAGCTAGGCCTCATTCCTTCAGTTGTTTATATTGAGGGTAGAATTGACTAAACTGGCAGATGTTTAAAGTGGATGTTGAACAAAAACTGAAATAAACTACATAAAACAAGAAAATAAACATTTTACATATATCAGTACCCAGAGAGACCGACAGCCAGGCAGGATTTAACATACTTACTTAACTCAATGTATACATACTAACTCATTTATTTTATTATCAAGCTTTTATATGTCATTTGCAAATATCAATTGTAAGTATCTTCATGAAAAGATGATAATGGTATTTATAATAATCTTTTGATTACTATTTATTAGAAAGTGATGCTGCACATTGCTTCATTTTCATGTTAACAGCAGTTGTTTGTTTGCTCATGTCTAACATGTCTAACATGCAAAACTGTGGTATAAATCAATATCCTGATGATTTGACATTTACATTCAATACAATGCAATTACAATACAATTGTATCTTTTTTTCTTAATTCAGTTTGGGCCAGTAAAACTCAGTCCTGGCCAGTAGAATTCAGGCCAACTTGCACGATAGGGCCAGTGAGAAAAATAGTTAACCTTGGAACCTGCCAGCGTATCCATCTTAGACAGATTTTAGCTGTATTAATCACATATCATCTATCACAATAAAACACCAAATGTATAATTTCCATCTCTGCTGTGTCCCAGTCATGTCATGAGGTGTTTGTTCATCGGTAGGTTTTATTGATATTTTGAGTTACACATGATGGCGTAGAGGTGTACTGCCTGGTTTTATTAAATACTGTGCATTTCCCAGCTTCTGTTCTGGATTTGGTGACTGTGAAAATACATCTTATCTTCTTGCGTGTCTCTCACAGTGTCCCAGCTGCTTGAACAAACATTCCGGTAACTTCAACACACCCAAATATGCCAAAAGACCAATATGTTGTGATCAGTCTTTCCTCAACGTTGATACGAGAAAGACAGACATGAATGTCATTGTCATTCACTTTCCATAAATGCCTAGGTGCGATACACACTGCTTTGTTCTTGACTAACTGCAGTTAATTGAGAACAAAGCAGTTTTTTGGTGCAACGCACAACTGGGCTGTAGTCCAGGTGCCACAAAACTGGGTCCTGTAGGACCTGTCCGGTTGACTGAGTCAAGAACGCAGATTTCACAGACATGCTGTAATTCTTTTCATTCAGGCAACTATTGCGTCGGTACGTTTTGAGCAGGAACTCTTGCATTCTAGGGTTACACCCATCAGTTTGGTCTCCTCACACTGCTCCTTTGACACATGATTTAAAACAATTGGCTGAGCTTACGAATAGCCCTATATCACGGTATTCAGGACAAGCCTATTGCTAGTAACCCATTCCAAAACTGAGTTCCAGTGTTAAGGGTCTGTCGATTATTTCTCTTTCAGTGCACAAAGACACACTCTTTATGTAAGTTTACTGTGAAGTTATTAGTAAAGACAGAAATGTGTAGTAATTTGCAGTAGAGAGGTTTCCATTAAAGAAAACCGTCTGTGTTCTATTATACCGCTTTCATAGCAAACATAAAAGCAATTTGACCATGCAGTGCATTCTTAAAAGTGTATAAAAGGCATGTTGGCTACAAAGCCTATACAAATGCTATATGGCTGTGCCATTCATCGGCAGAAATTGAATGATTAGTCATGCTTGCTTGCATAGCATAGCTAACTAAGTCAACACCAAACCATATAATGCCTAATTCCAGTCCACAGTTACTGCCCACATATTAACCAGCAAACTAACTTTGTTAGCCAGCACAAGCTAGGTCAATGTTCCTCATGCTTACATAGCTGGCAAGCTGGTTAAGGTGATACACGAGAGATATACATACATACATATATAATACATACCATTAGCACGCTAAAAATTGTTACTCAGTAGCTTTAATAAAATGTTAGCCAATTCAACAAGGCTGTCACTAGTTTCCCATGATATAACTCAACTCCTTTACAAAAATTATATATGAATTCTTTTTGCTGTCAAAAAGCATGACTAAGTAAAAAAGATTAGAGTCAATACTAAATGTTTCTCCAGAATGCTATTGAGAATAGACTGTGGTAAACCACTCTTACCTCAAATAATTCTGTATACCACATTGATGGTATAATACCTGCCCCTAGGAATGTGGTAAGCATTTGTATAAAATGGACCATATCAATTTCCCCAAATATATATATTTTTTAATTACGAATTTTCTGTCTGAAAGGGATGTAAGAAAACATCTCTAAATCCCTGATATGGCTTCTCAGGATATAAATCCACAAAAAGCAATGTTATTCAACAATAACTTAATGATCAATGATGCTATAGGCGGCACTGAAGCACAGCATTACAGCTCCCACAATCTTTATGATCCGTTGAATCCAGCCAGTCATCGGCTGTTTGTGTTAAACGTGCCACGGACGGCATCATTCCAGGATGATGTCAGACATCGACTTGTTAAAGAACGAATCAGACCTTTAAATTCAAACATATTTCACAGAGTTCAACTAGGGAGGAGGATGATGTCCGAAAGTTCCATGTTTGGTTTGAGCCGTGTGACAAATTATACACACATGTATGAATTCCTCTAGTCAACAGCTGACATCTTAGCATCAGAGGAAAACAGAGACGAAGTCTGGAGAACATCAGACGCTTTCGGACTCTCTGCGTCGTCAGACCCAGGTTCGCAGACGCACGGCCACATGCTCACAGACAGATCTGGCATTTTTTCTTTGTATCTGCCAAGTGATGCATATGATATGCTTTTAGATTTAGACCAACTGGAGGGACAGTGTGTGAGGCTGAGACGTGGCGTTTCGGGGATTGCTCACACAAGGGACCTTCTGTATATATTATAACAAATTAAGACAGGAAGGTTACAACTCAAGGAGATCCATATTATACTGTGAGTGCATTCTTTAAACAGACACTGTGCTTGAACTTGATTATCTGAACCATACTACGGATTATAATAGCATTCGTGAGGATATTAGTTGGTAGTCGTTGGGTTAATGTGTGCCGAGATCCAGAAGGCCTTGTTGATTTTTTTAGTGTTGTTAAATAGTGTCAGCAGGGGGGTCCAAATGTACACTAGAGAAGACGCGATGCTGTTTGTACGAGGGCAGTGTTCTGTAGCTGCTGACATTTTGGAACCTGCAGGTCAGCAAAATGGTGAAGCCGTAGCCTACATGAATCAAAGCACTGTAAATTAGAGGTTTTCATCATGAGAAAAATGAATGTAATTATCTATAGGCTGTGATATAAGACCTGGTCAACCTGGCTGAGAGCTGGTTACAAGCACAATTACAACTTCTAGAGGGAATTAGGCCAATGACCAAGTGTGTTCGATACAAACCGTCTTAGACAGAACTATTTCTTGACTCTGACAAAGGGATGGTATGGATGATGGCATTAAAACTCAGAGTACATGGTTAGGCAGCAGTAGATGGGCGGTCTGCACTCTCCATATAGGGAGGAGCCACACTCCGCGATCACACTGTTGGCTGTCACTAAGGGAGCAAAGCTCATAATTGGACAGAGGTGTCGTGATATAATGAAGCCAGACCTCACACCTGCCAGACCTCAGGGATTCCTTTTGACTGGCCACTTAAATCTTCTCCACTCCGTCTCCACTGTGGGTCCTAAGGGCAAAAGAGTGAGGAAGAAACTAATGGAAAAAAACAGGGTGCTGCTGTTGGGGCGGATCCCTGACTGTCAAAACGAGGATGGGAAAAGGGAAGACCCCCCTCCCCCCTCATTCACCACACAACTGTAAAAATGTCAAGAACCTTCAGTAAAAATCTCAGAAATGCTGCACCAGCTATTTTGTTTCAAATTCTCAAAACGCTCCTCAGTTCGTTCGGTTTCCCGCATGCCGGTTGTCTTTGGTGACAGTATTTTGTGAGAGAAGGGATATTGTGCCAGCTTGCCACAGACTGCGCAAGAAACTGAAGGAAC
Organism: Esox niger; assembly: GCA_016801105.1. NCBI lineage: Eukaryota > Metazoa > Chordata > Actinopteri > Esociformes > Esocidae > Esox > Esox niger. The sequence goes on along the minus strand of JACXGJ010000876.1, from coordinate 26,326 downwards.
AGCACATCCACTGAGTTAGAGACAATTTGAATAAGAAGTGCAGGCTTGAAATCAAGATCTTATAGTTTTTAGGTCTAGGGGCTACATAGCAGACATAAATAGGTGGCATTGGACATCCAGTGGGTCGTATATCAACCTGACTAAAGTAGGAGCTGGTGATGTGAATCAGTGTGTGTGGAAGTGTACTGTAAGTAGACCCCACATTTTGTCCCATCCTTCTTCCGTGTCTTGCGAGACATAAAGCAACCAGAAAGAGACACTTAATATTTGGCGGATATTTGGTAACGTGGATCTCCTTTCCTAATCTCAGCGATAAGACATGTTGAAATGCACCCTGAAATGAATTCATACTGAAACCAAAAGCTTATCAAGATGAAACTGTGCAATTACACTCGATTTATCCATCACCACCCGTCACGTACCTGTTTGTTTGCAGGAAACAGGTTACGCCCAGGTGTCGGAAATATAATTTTACTTTCATTTGAATTATTTATGGCATATGACTAGACTGATACTACAGTGCAGAATGTACATAAAATGAACACACGTTATGGGAAGTATCTGCTTGTTTGTGCCCCATGTATTATTCAACACAAAGAGTCTTACTGTAGTGGCCATATAGGAAGAAATCAAAAGGCGCTTCCTCTTTGATACAATTTACTGTGAATTCCACCCGCCTTTATTCTGAGCTGTCCATCGTCGGTCCACCATTGCTAATGAGATTGGGGGGTAAAACTGAGAGCGGTGGGCCGGCTGTCATCCGCTAGGTGATGGTTTTAAGACTAAGCGGTGATACTTCATTAATTAACCTTCACATTCTATGTAGATCTGCTCATCAAGATGCAGTTAATTAAAGAAAGGTCATTCCAAGGGCTGCTGGATAGCGGCAGTATTACAATAGAGGAACGGCACTGCTCGCAGTGAGATAACACCATGGGGAGTGGGCCGGAGATAGCCAGGGGGACATTTTGGAGACAGTAAGAGCCAAAATGGACAAGTGGCAGTTGGAGAGTGTTAAAACTAAGACCAGGCTCTGATCCTTCTGCCTTTCCACCACTTTTCCAATGTCAGCCTGCAAACAATTTTGGGGAGTATGTGTTGTTTTTATTTTACCTCAGTTTTCTTCTTCCCTCGGTTCTGGTCAAAAAGCTCTAATGGATAAAGTATGAGTTAAATATTTATCCCTCTCAATTGACATCTATCTTTTAACATCTAGGTATAGATGCTTTTACAGTTCTGTATCCTTCGCCTCTCCCGATTGGAAGCTCTAACTCCACTCTCTTTGACATTGCTCTGTGTCCGGAAAACTGCTATCTTGAGTAAATAAAAGGCTAGGAAGTAAAGCACAGCATGAAATAGTGATGATTCATCTGTGAGTGAAATCCACTTTTAGACACTGACTTATTCATTTTGATATCTATCTATCTTTGCCTCCATCCCTGAAGGCATCATGCGTGATAAGCCTTGTGTTCTGAAGTTTCACAGTGGACATGTCAATCAGATTGGGACTTTTGGCATAAAACATCCAGTATTCACAAAATATGCACACAGCCTAGTGAGCAAGTCTCTGAGAAATATCACTTTGGATAAGAACGGTTACTTTACCAGTGACATAAATGGAACCCGCGGTAGTGTCATTACTGACCTTTCACCAACTGAGCGCAGGGTTAGGAGGTAATATTTAACATAAAAATAACTAACAACAGTCAGTCTCCTCAACGTCTCGACACTTTCCAGGGCGACTGCATTACCTCCAGCGGGAGGAATAAAAAAGGAGCTGGAGAAGGGGATCTTGGGAAGGTTTCCATGTGTACGACCCCCCCCAACCATCCATATGATACAGTAACTGCTGACCCCGGCCGCAGCGCCATCACAGCCCCCCCCACCCCCCCCGCCTCTTCTCCGGGGCCGACCGGTAGTTGCTAGGTGGAGAGACATTACCGCGGGCCTCTGCAATAATTTATCCTAAGAGCGCGGCGAGCCGTCATGTAGCCCCTGACGGAGAGCTGCAGTACTTTATCAGCCTGCCTGTAAATCAGCCATGTGTGGGTGCAGACGGCAACATTGTTTGATCTCTTTCAGACACTCTAATAATCTGCTCCCCTCTGATTGATACCTTCACACAACAAAGCACATTACACCAGCAAACCAGAGGAACCATCAATATGTGCGTGTGTGTGTGTGTGTGTGTGTGTGTCTGTGTGTGTGTGTGTGCGGGTGTGAAGTATTCATGCTGGGTTTGCGCGTGCGTGTGTGTGCCTGTGTGCGCGCGCATGTTATATTGTGTGTCTCAACTGGTCATCAGTATGGCCAATGGCCTGAGGAGGGAGGGAGGAAGAGGAGGAGAGGAATGAGTCTTCGGCAGAGACACAGGGTCGTACTGAGTCTCTAAACGAATGACAGGCTAACGGGTTCACAAAACGATCACTGGTTGAAGGGAGGGGCGAAGAGCAGGACAGAAAATCACTGCAGCCATAACCCTCAACAAAACACACTCAATAGACCAGAGAGCTACTAGAACAGTTATGTTTCTGCAGCAGAGATTTTTCTTCAAAGACCAAAGCTATAATACATTTCGGTCACGCTAAATGTCTCTTCAAATCATGTATAGTTTTAAATTTCTAACAGAAACAACTATGAATAGAACTATATCTAATTCACAGCATTGTCGAAACTTGTTAAAGATCACAAACACTACTCCTCTATTTAAACCATAAATACCTTATGCTGCTAAAGAGTGGTCTTACAGAGAAAAAGCTTTTAAAACAGTAATTGCCTTTATTCAAGAATTCAAATATCTTAGGTTGGGATGCGTATACTGTAAGAAATGTATCTTTTCAACTGAGTGGTTGTATACTCTCTTCAAAATGCTGATTTTTCTATTTCATTCACGGCCGCACATCAAATCAAAGGGAAATGCAACCTTCCAAATTACATTCCAACTCCTCGTTGATATGGCTCGTGTACAATAGAGAGCAATGTCCCATTCAACAATACCCATACTATTTGTGCTATACTGCTCGGCTTTAAAATGTCATTGGTTTGAGTGTGACACAAAAACATAATTCTACTTTTTGGTGATATTAGACTACATGGCTTCCAATTATTCCAGCTCCAAATTCAATAGCTGCTGTATTTTCTCTGCAATGAAATGAAATATAGTGGTTCAGTCCAATCCAGAGAGTGATGCCACTTTAGAGACCATTTCAAAACAGCATGCTGCCTCAGTAAATAAATGAACGTGGAGGGACTCATTGTGGTCGTGGAAGAAATGGTGCCTATCTCTGTCAGCCTCTGTACTGCTTACTGTTTTTTGATGAGGAGAATCGTATACTCAGAAAATAGACATTAGTTGCCTGCTCAAAATGTACACACACATTATAGTATGTTAATTGAGCTACAGTGATTAATGTTTGCCTCTAAATGATGACGCTGCATGACATGTAGCGTAGTGGGTAAAGCATTGGTCCAGTTTGCTTATCGGTTCAAATATCCCAGCCAATATGGTCCTCTGTCCCTATGCCCTTGACCAAGGCACTTAACCCAAATTGCTCCAAGGTTCTCATCAATAATGACTGATCCTTAGTCATTAACCCACTCTACGAGGGTATCTTCAGGGTAGTTAAGGACATGCAAAAGAACGGAACAAATATAAGCACCCGAATCTGAATATATTTATAGTGCTTTGAAGGACTGACATGTTTTGTTTTCTATCGATGATTGTTCTTCTTAACACGACTAGCCGCTGGAATTTATAGTTTACCTAACTTTTTAACCACTACATCACTGTTGCTAACTCACACAACATCAGAAACCACTGGCACGATTTTGACTACACTTGGGTGAATGACGCGTCTTGTCAAAGAGATCCAGCATTTCTAAAATTAGAATTATTGTCCTAAAAAGGGGGTGCATCATTTGTTGGGGACATGATATCTGTTGCCTTATTATTACATCTTATAGATGAAATATGCTAGATGCACACCATGGTTACAACAGTTTGGAGATTGTTCAATAAGATTAAGACCAAAAATCAAGACTTGTACTGATGCACCCAAAACATCTGGGGATGGTGCAAGATCAAAATGATCTTGTAACCCTGAGGAGTAGCAGGTACGATTGCTGCACAGAAGTAACATTTACAGGTTGCACGCAGGCAAGCCAAATAGCTCTTATTAGCTGAGGACCAATTGGGCGCACCATAGACAGAGCAAAAAACATGCCGAATATTCATTTGCCAGTTATGGTGTTCGGTTTGCTGTATGGGACTTGGATCATTTCAGTGATGCGTTGATTAGATTATAGCAGCAGGTACTTCAGAAGTCCCAAAGCAAGTGTCTCTGGGTCTGACTGCGTGGATCATCCCATTAAAACAGCAAAGGACCTAACAATGGTTAGCCAATGTCCTAAATCGAATAGGACCCTGATTATGACCATAAAGGGAATACGGCGCCATTTTGGACACAGGAAACATATCAGCAAAGGGAACGGAGTCCCTCCTTAACAACCCACCTCCACTCTCCTCTTTGGCATCCAGAATCTTGCTGGAAGTCAACAGGAACACCTAATGAAGAGGGAGGTTCAATTACATATACACTTTTAAATCAACAGTCCTATTTGGGACACTATGTCCATTATAGATATCTGTCCGAATTTCAACAAAAATGTGTTTTTCTCTATGTGGGAGGAGATGTGTTGTGCACTGGGAGATGAATGATGCTTTGGTATGATTTAACAGATGCGCTGCCACTTACTTTCTGTTCTGACTGCTTGATGTGCACCTGTTTCTAATTCGCATTATATATTCAAGACCATATAATTAGCAAAGCGACAGAGTATCATAATGCAGTCTCTCTAAGCAGTAAAAATATGTTATTTTGTGTTAATTATTTTCCTTCTATGGAAAATGACCTTCTATGGTCATTCTAATCAAAAGCTTATCACACGCAGTGGTTTCAAATGCAGTGGTGTCAAATGCAATGGTGTCAAATGCAGTGGTGTCAAATGCAAACTCCAAAGGCCACATTCACAGACACCAGAAATGTTCTCATCATCTCGTCATGCTTCTGCCCGGCACCTCCTCCACCTACAACGCATGAACGATAATTTGGCAGCCATGACACATCACACTCCTCCTGCCTGGAGGGCACAAAAAATATCAGCTTTCTTGTTATCTCCAATACCTGTTTTTTCAGTAAATAGGGAACATGTAATTCAATATACTGTCGGATAAAGCTATTTTCTTTCAGAGGACATTGTAGGTGACATAGTGGTTGTGGCCCGGTGGGTATGAACATAAAGATGAATAAGTAATGCATATACAGATTATATTTTCATTCGGATCCCTTTTTTTTATTCAAGATTAAAGATACTGATCACAATGGAAGTGGTAATGCTAAACGGATTGTCTGAGAAAACAAAGTGCTTTCCGTTTTTGTAGATCACTCCTTTTGTCAGATACTATGACATCCGTACACTCTCCAGCGTGGAGTCTGTTGATTCTTTCGGAAAAGTCTCCATTATATCACCGCATTTTCTGCATACACAAATGATATACATTTCAACACTGAACAATAATATTATCTCAAGAAATGCAGAGGAAGGATCTGACACAGCACTGAGTTATGTCGGAGCTGACAACGATTTGTATATGATAGCGATTTTTTTCACTTTTAAATGTTTGTCCTTTAAGCAGCTCTTATCCAGTAAATTATTTCACAAATAGTACATTCACATTTTATTTTAGTAAGTTCAAAACATTCAACAGCTACACAGTATGTAACTCTCTTGATAATTCTATTGCATGAAATTGCTGGAAGATGACGGTAGAAGGATATTGAAAAGCCCTCTCCAAAATGAAATGACATTTCCCTTTGTAATACTCTGTCCACTTATGTTATATGTTGCCATGGTTGTGTTTTCCTGCACATGGCAATATTAGTATTGTTTCGTTTGGGCTAAAAGAAAGAGTTGTATTTCATTTTGTGGGATTAACTTCCTGGCTAGCATGTGTCTCCAGGTATTTGTTGTTTTTTGCAATAGGATAGAGCTCAATCCATTTAATAGTTTGATAGCACTTTTTGACCAAACTCCTTTTTCTGCTTTGAACAAAACCTTTCTTATTTGCATGTAGTGTTGGCAATAACATTTACTCTTTGGACATTAATGGCGAAAAATTCATGAGAAACTTGGGCCCAAAGTCAACAAGTGGTCGACTTTTTGATATTGCACCTGGCCAAAGTCCCCTTGAAGATCCCCTCCCCTCACAACATGCTAATCTATCAATGCACGCAAAATCCTAGTCTTTAATTTTAAAGTTCACGTTTGTGTTATACAATATAGCAGATGCTGTTTCTGATGTAGTAAAATGTATTTGTATTTACTCTTAATTAATGCAGTTGTTTGAAGTAACTTTTGTATTTTAAAAAGCTTTCCATCTCAATTTTATTTTAGATTTGTTATATAGTAGCTTTTCTGTAAATGAGTGTTGTGAGTGTACCCCATATACAGAATGATGAGGCTTTCACTGGCCAGAAAACAAATATGAAAGTGAGCCGACTGCTCATTTGCCAGTTTATCCATCTGTTACACTGCTGATTGGCCAGTTTAACATTTTAGAGACTGCAGATTGGCCAGAACAATCTCTTGATGTGGATTATCACCTGTGAAGTTTTCTAATGATCTGTTCGAGATTGAAGCATCAAACAAATAAAACAGGAAGAGTTGAAAAACTAATTTGGGGGTCAACAGAACAAAAACCAACATTTTTACTGGACAACTATTTAAAAAACGTATCTGTGTTTACAACATACACCTGGACAACAGCCTGAAAAGCATCCATGCATCTGCTGTGTGCGTGTCCGTTGATTGTATACGATTGTGTCAGTGCTGGTAAAATAAACACACCCACATTGAGTGTTTGTGCGTGTCGCAAATGTCTTCAGTCATCTGAGGTGGAAGAGGCTCTGTCGTGCCGCACTCAGGTGGCAATGTGATTGGTTGATCTCAGGTTCTCAGTCCTCACCTTTCTGTCCTTCTGTCCCCAGCGACTCCGAGGAAGCGTGGAGGCATGGCTTTCTCCCTGCTCAAGACCAAAACCATGTCTTTACCAGTTAACCACCATTGTTGAGCTTGATAATATTCAGCCAAACCTGCAAACCGTAATGTCGTAGCTCTAGATCTTTATGCATGTCCATTAGTACGATAAACCTTACTTCTCGTAATACATTTGAATGCCTTCAACAAAATGCTGAAAGACTTCCACATGAGCAAGCTGAAAAGTGCCCTAATTCCTGCTCCAAAGGTCAGGGAGATGAGTTATAATGATGCACGCACCTGAAGGCTATTCCCTTGTTAGGTTTGACAAAGGGAAGCTGCCTTTCCTCCCCTTTAAAAATAGTGTGGGGTAATAAATGATCAATTGTGAAAATGTTAGTACCTACAGGCAAGGCAGGGCCTTTTTCTCTGACATAACTACGCTGGTGGCTGATTTAGATGCTTAAAGTTCTCCATAATGTTAACAATGAGTGTTTTTTTACATAGCATGTTCCCTAATAGGTAGGCATACGAGACACACTGTATTATTGTACAGAGAACATTCGACAAAAGGGCAATTGAAAATGTCTTGATCACCGCGTTCAACCGAATAATAATCCTTATCATTATGGTCGACATCGTCCTTGTCTGTAGAATTAACATTAGCATGACAAAGTAACTGACACATGAGTCCCCTTAACCAACCCTCCTATACAGTCTGTGAGTATTAGTGACGTGGACACAGGGCCGTGGAACACCAATCACTTTGACAGTTTCAGGTGCCGGAATCTATAAATAGCAACACCCAGCCTCAGCATTTACCACCCTGGTGTCCAAGTTCTGAGGATATTCTGTACCTGCTTTAAAAGCACAAAGCAGATGTTTTGCATCTCCACCCCCCCACCCCCCAATACCATGGCATAAAGGCAGTGACCCTTGCTCATAGTTACACAGGAGCCAGGGATCGTCATGCTGGCTGTCATTGGCCTTTATTGTTTAGCCCGAGCAGTCCTACAGGATTGGAACCAAAGATGGCAACATTATGTTTTTGCAATTCACGGGAAATTCCCAGAGGAGAGAAAAGGAACATCAAAAAACAGTAGCAGCAAGGCATAAAGTTTACCACCAGTACTTCCAAACTGTTACTGAATCATGCAAATAGGCATGTTGCAGGAGGTTTCTCATTGTAATTCAACTTTTGCCATCATTTCTTAAGATATTTGCAGGTTTGACCCCTGATTAATCGGATTTCAGATGGGCCTACAGTAGCCATAGAGTAGGTGAAATTAAAGATGAAATAATTAATTCAGTGTAATCATAGGATGGAGATTTAAAAGCAGACCTAGGAGTGAACTTATGTCACTGAGGACGGGCTCCGAATTTCAATCAATGAATATTTATAATATGGAAAGATTTGTAATGAACTACCTAGCCAAATCTAATAAACTATAGTTGAAATCACAGTCAAAAGCTGATAGACAATTCTAACACGATGATTACACTTGATTACTTTCAATGTAATTAACAATAAATGGGCATTAATAATTGGAAATTAACACATGGATACAACAGCAATAACATATGGTTGTTATTTACAGCCTATCCAGATAATTGCCTGCTCTAGCTTGGCAAAACAAATTCATTTGCAATAAATCCAATGATATCGTCAGTAAATGATAGACTTCGGGGCAGCCTAAGATGACATGTGTATTATGCTGGACAACAAATGCACATTTAGTATTCTTCCAAAATGTTTCGTTGGAGTGTGAACTCTTCCTTTAACAGAAGATTGAGTGGGAACTCCATTACCTCCATTAGATATTAATTTGTGTCGTGCTGAAGACCCTTTAATTGAACACTTTCATCACTTTACAGGATTTTCCATAGGCATATTCAAGTTAATACCACATGTACTGACAGAATCCTTCTCATGTGATCAAGAGCCCGTTGCAGTTTTCTTCTATGTTTGTCGATATGATATGATGGGAATAGGTTTATTCAGCTGGTCTGCTAGAGTGCTTTTCAACAAAAGAGGAAGCATTTCAAGGTGAGATCACAACACCAAGTCTGTTGCCAGACAACAAATCAGGAGGGAACCAAGTTCCTTCAAACAGCAGGTCAGGCGACAGGTCAAGAAATAGGCTAACGCTACCTAGCTTGGATTCCTTCCCTTGTGTGACTGTCTTGCTTTGACCACACAAACCCTGTCTCCCCTGAGCCTAGCCTGGCTGACAAAGTGCTGAGGTTGAGAGGAAATAGAAAACTCTCCTCCAACATATTCCCAGATGTCTCCGCTCGAACCCAGTGATAGGCCCAATTTACTGAGACCACGCTCTTTGTGGTTGGAGGTATTAGCTGTCACTGGAAATACATGCACGCCGCGTGCTAACGTTTTGTCTAGTGTGTACAAGTGTGTCAGTGCAAATGATAATGTTTTTGTTTGTCATGGTTGCATCTAACACCGCCCCTAAGACACTTCTGGACGGTTGGATAACCGCCAAGAGACTGGCCATTATTTACTGCGGCCCAGGAGGGATTAGGGTTAATTGTCTTGCTCAAGGACAGACTGTCTAATCGCCTTGTCAGCTCACGAATTTGAAGAGCAACATTTCCTTTGCCGATGCAACGCTGAAACAGCTAGGCTACCTGGGGCCCACGTCTGGTGTGACTGTTACAGCCCGAGGGCATTTTCGGGCACCAGGAAAGGGTGTACTGAAGGGCTTTATGGAGGGAGACTAAAAGGTAGGCCTTATTGGCCTCATTAAGGCTGCTGTCGCGTGACAATCATATTATCCAGTCAGATGGACGGAGCTTTGTTCCCGTCCGCCACGGAGAAATGCGCATTCATCCTTGATGCATTTAAAGCGAAATTATGGATTGTATTTTACAATAATATTACGGTGTACTGTAATCTTGTAGTGTTAATGTTCAGAATTTCTATTCTCCTTGGATTTAAGTAACCGTGGTCTAATCGTTTTATTACGATAAGAAAATGGTCTTGAAGGTATCTGAAATACAAGATCCACGGGGTATTCCAAAGTCTCCCTTAGCATGTTAGATGTTTTTATGAGACCGCTGTCAGTTAGCGGCCACCTGAAAACCCGCATTGACTTTCCTCCAACAGATTGCAACTCATCCATTTTTTAATTGTGTTCATTTTTACCTGCAGGTCCCACAGGGGCTGGCTGCAGCGGTGGTCGTTGTCATCCGTCTGCCGTGACAAGGGGGGGAGGGGGGGTAGACAAAGGCGAGGTAGAGAGAGGGGGGAGAGAGAGAGAAAGAGGATGAGAGCAAGAGAGGCTTAGGCAGAGATAGAGAGATAGGGGAATGTGAGAGAGAGAGAAACCCCACCATCGCCACCATCGCCACCATCACCAGAATCAAAGCCGATGTGTCAGGCTTGTCACCCAGCCGAATGATCCTGAAGTGACATCCTCCACTGAATCAGTGACATTTCACGGACGGTGCAAATCAATCCATCTTTGTCAAGCGTCCGCTTCACTTTTAGCATTCCTCAAGTTAGCATATTGATCACCGCCAACCGGTCAAGTGTGTAGAGGAGTTTTCTGTTTGTGGTTGGACTTCGCATCAGCCTAAAGGATTGTGAGTTTAGTAACAGGACTTCCCACCAAACTAAGCAGTTTGCAGGTACAGGATTCCTCGCACTGCAAACGCAGGGGTGGCATTTAATGGTAATTTCATGCAACACGATAAAAGCCATTTTTCATTCATGTTTAGGGTGCATGAGATAATCTAGGGCTTGATAAAGTAAAAGGAAAACATCTCTAAAGTTTGTTGCAGGCAAACTGAAACGATTTCAGTGGGTTGTGAGGTATCACAAGTCAAAATGGATACAAATACCAACGCACAAAGTACAGCATGCCGATGACCCTCTGAATCATCCTACTGTCATGGCTTCATTATGGAATGTAAAGTTTACCTGCAACACGTCTTCATCCAGGTCATAAGGGGTTTTTCCAGCTTGTCAGCATTGTGCGGATATTTTCTGGCACAGGTGTGTTCAACAATCCAAAGATTCATGCTTCCGTCAGCCCCACTTCCCCAAAAAAACGACGCTTCTTTTCCATCGGGTTGAAATGGCGGCAAGTGATGCGTCGCCAATAGATGATATAAAACACCACAGACAACTGGAACGTTCGTTTCTTATGGATGGTTTATAAACAACCTGCGTTTGTATAGAGATTTTATGCTTCATCAGTCTGCGATTTTTTTGTATAGCAGATATGTAATAAATAATTATATTATGTTAAGGAGAAGCTTTTGGGAAAACAGTTGTCATGAAATGAGATCCCAGGTTGCGGATGTGCAAAAGAAAATGAACAGAGACAGAGGGGCACCTGGGACTACAACATCTGCAGTCTGCAGTGTAGAGGTTAACTGGTCCGGTGATTACAAAATGCATATCCTGGGAGCAGGTGTTGCGTTGACACTGTTACTATGATTTACAAATGCAACAATACTCACACAGGCACAAACAAGCAGGCACACAAATCTGAAACATGGACATACACAAGCACAAACAAGCGCTCTTGCCCACACACACAGACACACTCACAGTATTCCCTTCCCACCGCCACACAAAGAGAAAGCGAGAGAGCGGAAAGAGAGGAGAATGGTTCCCTCCCAAACCATATGCTTTTGGCCCAACGTCTCTGCTGTGAGCCCCGTGTGAAAACATGAATGAGCAGCCTGCAAATCGATAGGGACAAGAGATCTGGTGTCGAGCAAATCCAGTGCAGACTGACATGTTCTCTGTGTAATCTCCCACATTGTGCTGTGAGGGGAAAGATTATCCTCCTCTGACTGGCTGCTAAAAGGTTGCTCTGCTGTAGTCCATGTCTTTTTGCTCTCTGCGAAGTGAAAGAACGGAAAGGAAAACAGAGCATGACTGCCTCCTTTCCTACTCTCTATTTAGTGCGCTGCTCGTGACCAGGGTCCATGTAGCGTTTATCAAAAGTACACAGCCCTATAGGCCGAGGGTGTCATTTGGGACAGGAGTAAATGCCTCCCTGATGAATGTGTCCTCTACCACTGGTCCCTGTCAGATGCTGGATTATGGTCCACGTTATCCCTCCCTGACGCTCCAATAAAGGAGCCCGCTTTCTGGTCTCTTTACAAAATCATCGGATTTATGACACAGAATTCAGCTAAAGTTATTCTTGCGCCAACTTTGATGCCTGCTAAGTAACCCGTGACGCAATCGAAGGCCTCTCGAAGGGATGTTTTGTTTCTCCTTGAAAGAGTAACCATTGTGGTGAGGGTTATTCACTGAGGAAATATAGCAATGGCCAACGTAATAAGACTCTTCATAACCTAGGAACCCTCAGGTAGCTTAGCCTGTGTACGTATATATCTATTCAAAATATCAAACAAATGTTTTTTTCAAACAAAACACGGCTTGTAGTGGTAGACACATAATGACATTTGTAGGTGAAATGTGGGGACTGACACTTCTGTTGCAAAAAGAAACCACTTACCACTCACTGACCGTAAATTGAAACTTAACATTGTGGCACAATTTATAAAGGCATAATAAAAGGCACAAACTTGCTTGGGATTGAATGAGCAGTAAAAGAGAAGTACACTTGTTATAAATTGTAATGCAATACAGGAACGACTTTGCCCCTGATCTTGAAATAAACAGAAAAAGTATAACCTGATGTCTGATTTATTAGTTGCGGTGCGTGTGTGTTCCCGAGACAGTAGGGAATTGGCCGACAGTCACCTTCACAGCGAAGCCAGCCATCCGGCCTCCCAACCCAGGCAGGTGAACATGCATTTCTGCTAGCCTATGGGTCTTGGTGTGATGTGTGTGGCTCCCTGCCTTGCCTTCTGAGAACCATGCTGAAGCAGGTTAGACTTGGTTCCTCACCTGACAGCCTTTGCTCCGTGCAGGTGTGACAGGAGAATAGGATTGTCTGATCAGATGAGGGCTGGACTCAGTTAATAAACCCCCAGCCAGTTCCTGTTCCTGTGTCTGTCTGCCTGCTGCCCTTGGAGATCGCTTACATCAAAGCACCAATCAAAAACTGGTGCAGATATAATTTGTCATCAGGGATTTCCTGCTGGAGAATTATGGAGAAGATACAGGGCAGGATCGATACTATGGATTTTCACTGCAGTGGCTGATTGTCCAATTGCCGTGAAACATGTGCCGAGATAAAAGGGCACGCCTGCCATTTTGTTCCAGACTGCAGAGTCAGCATAAGGCTCTGGCTGTCAGATACTTACTGGCTGCTATGATAGAAAAGCATCACGCCGCAGTGTCCGAGTCCCATTTAACGCACCGTTCTCACATGCGATGGACATGATTTATCATGGATCCTCTCCCTCCATTTCGCTCTCTCTGCTTCCGATCGGGGTACAGCGGCATCACTCTGTGTCATTGCTGGATACAGCTTCGGACACACATTCACGGAGATGACAAAAACAGACACGCCATGGATGCCAGTGTAGTACAGGCCTTCCTTCACAGAGTGTCTGGAGGAATTAGGGATGATGTGTATGGACTGAATCGGCTAAACCCGCTTCGCTACACTGACCTCATTTAGCTGTCCATTCTAATAATCCCTCATCATTGCAGACTTGCATCTGAATAGATATTCTGGACACCGATAATAACAGCTGCACTGTAAACGTCCAAGATTATCGTCTCAAAGTGCTTTCGCTACCATTGACCTTCTCAAATTGCTAGAGGACCAATCGTTTGGTTGTGCCGTTTGGATGTGGCAGTGATATTAAACGGCCCGGGCCAATTTCTAAGGAATCTGTACTGCAACGTCTCAATAGCACACCGCCACTTAACACAGACGTGCTTTATTGCCATTATAAACCAGTTAGTGTGATATACAATGTCCCGTATTCGACAGCATTTAACCACTCGGGATTCCGGGTTCGAACCACCCGGTTTATAAAAGGACATATGGCAGGCAAGGACATATGCTGGGTAGACCACTAGCACTGACCAACAGACGTGGGATATTGGTCAGTTATATCCTGTGGCGAGACAATTCAGTGTGTGAGCGCTGTGTCTTGGGGCACAGTGCCAGGCAGTGAAAATTACAAGCACATAAACTTACCATCATCTCAGTTACAGAGTTTAAATGTACTGTGGCTGTAGTCTAGTCCAGCCTGTTGGCCAGAATTTGTCAGAATGTGCCTATAGTCAACAATATGATTTGACAGTTGGCTAGAAAAGACCGAACTGGCAACCAGGATATCCTTCATCACGCAATCATAAAGGAAGGTGCCAGGGTGATTGCTAAGCCAAAACTAAAGAGTTCTGTGAGAAAATAATGGTCTGTATCTCTCATCCATGTCTGCATGTCTATGTTCTTCTGTAACTCAAGTGGTCCATATGTTTGAAGCAACCAATAGAGAAACAGTGAGTTCATACCTAAACATATGTGCTCATAATAATAATTAATAATAGTTACAATAAATCAGATGAATATAGCGCCTCGCAAGCAGCGGAGGTACTCAACACATTTCACATAGTTAAAGGGAAAATCACCTTCTCCACCTCCAGTAATGATGAAGACATGCGTGTGCTGTGATTGTTATTATTGCCACACATGGATATAAACGAATAACACGACTGACTCCAGCTATCAGTTGTCATTACGCGAGAAAACACGCCCTCGTTGCAGATAGCTGTCTACTGACAACCAAAGTAATCGAGGAGGTAGTCTGGCTGTTGAATGCACTTAAAGGGGAAAATAAACACTTGATCAGAGTGTTTTTATGTCTTTGGAGATGATTTGATTTCACATAATGTCTATTTTACAGCCCGAGTTGCCATTCATTTGCATGATAGCGAGTCAAAATGTGACATTTTTATTTAGACGTTCGCCCAATGTTTGGAGAACAATTGGATGGGGTTTTTTCTTTTGTCAGTCTGTCAGTGTCGCAGTCTGATTATATCATATCTAACAGAGCACTGAGTATCTGCCTCCCTCCACACATAGCTGTGTCAGGTCAATGTGCCATCCTTTACGCTGTGATGGGGGGAGGATGGCGGATTGTTGACAGCTAGATGATTTCACGGTTAACTCTTTGGTGCTCCGGCACTGTATTTACAAACAGTAAACAATCATACAGTGAAGTAGATAGCCATTTGTAATCAACGCCTAGAGAATCTCTAGAATTACACAAGTATAAGTTATCGATTTAAAGTCATTGAAATGATTCGATAATATATGTGTAGACTACATAAATAACAATCAAGTTTCACCAACTAGTTTGATGCATGTACGCCATAAACTGTAAATTTGATATGCTGCAAATATACTTGTTCATACACGTAAATAGATAAAGCAATGTTTAATATAAATCGAAAGGATGTGTTTTAATCAGTTTGCCGCCAATCTATGGCTGCCTATGTTCTCGCCCATTAGTAGTTCCTGGCAGTGAGGGCAGGTCTGTGCCTGGTACATGGGCCTGGTCGTCTGGTTCCTGGTGCTGTTCAGAGGCATAAGGGAAGCGCTGAGGCGAGAGCAGGGGGCTTCTTTCCCATGAACTGGAGCCAAGTGGCAACACTCGAGGTGAAAGGCCGAGCCACTGGAGAAGTCATTTAATCTGAGCCTCTGCCCAATTCCCTGGGCGGCCGAGTTTAAGAGAGGTCGTGCGCGGAATCAGGCGCCGGCGACCCCTTCCCAATTACGGGCCGCCACAGCAGAACATATCGCAGCACCGTCCGGAGTGACAGTCATTTAGCAGCAGCTCATCTGTGGGGAGGGAAGTCGAGAGACGGATGATAAGGAAATAAAAGATTATTTGCCCGGACCTGTTAGCCACTTTGCTTTCCACACGAGCATGCCCCAGGACGCTGTTCCCTGCTTCAGCTCCACACACCCCGACCCTCCTCTTCCTCCTCCTTGTCTCCTTCACACACACTAGCGACCATACAGTCTTTTCCACTCCCGTCCTCTCTCTTCCCAGCCCCTGCCACCTACCCTGGGCTTCTCCCTCCCTCTCCCTGGCTCTTCCCAGCCCCTGCCACCTACGCTGGGCAGCTCCCTCCCTCTCCCTGGCTCTTCCCAGCCCCTGCCACCTACGCTGGGCAGCTCCCTCCATCTCCCTCCCTCTCCCTGGCTCTTCACAGACACGTGACGATTCCACATGATTATTGGCGCAATCACTCATGTAACAGCCTGCCCGGCTTTTCGTGGGGGCTCCAGTATTTGTCACTGTCACTTCCCCAAGTGCTCCGCCATTGTCTTGGAAATTGTATGTGTAAGGCAAGAGATGCCTGTGACCCAGTTCGACAAGAGAGCCAGCAATGTGAGGGCGCTCATCACACAGAAAAAACAGCAGTTTGATGTGTCCTATTATGTGTCCCAGCAAGAGCCATAAATAATTGTGACAAGTTTTTTGTTGCGCGTGAAAGTCCTTGACTCTGCCTCCTGTTCCAGCACCTCCTCTTTGGTCGGAAGACGCTGCCAAGCACCCCCGATGATAGATGGCACGGTGCAGCAAATGACAACGGGATAGATTTTTAGTTTGTGCTTTGGAAGGGATCAGTAATGGTGCTTTGCTGTACAAAGCAATAAAAGAGAAGGACAAGGGAGGGAGAGAGGGAAAAAGAGACAAAACAAAAAAGAAAGATTGGTCGATGCAGTCCGAGGAGTAGAAGAATTATAACCACTGAGGCACAATATCTATGCGTTGCTGCACTTAAATATATGCAATTAGTTTGTTAAACTAACAGAGGTCAATTATCTCGCCTGCAGAACAGCATTACATCATAATCTATAAAGCTATGTGCGTGTATGTTGTAGGGGACTTCCTGTTTTTTCCTGACACTTCCTGTTCTTCTGGCTCTTCCATACCCACCATTAGTAGGCATTGTTTTATTGCTTTGCATAGGAATTGTGTAAAACTGTGTTCAATCTGAGATTTTTTTGGGAAAGGATGACAATCGCTAAAACATACACAGTACACCAACCATTTGAGCTTTAAACAAATGTTACATATCAAAATACTGAGTCTGGGGAACTTGATCATCTTTAAATGGGGTTGTAGGGCCACTAGGGGGCACTCTTCCCTCGGGACTAAATATCAAATCTCAATGGCCCAGGGCAGAAAACAGGACTACCCAAGCCAAAAAGGCATTAATATACACCGAAAAAAATACACTTAACATATTCAAGAATATTTCATGTGAACAAAATTCTCTTTCCAATCATGTATTATATATATATTTCAACACACTAACATATATGTAGTACTATTAAAAACAGTAAATAAATACAAATCAAATTCAATTTACTGTGCTAATGTATAGCATAGGTGGTTCCAAATACTTACACTGTCAGTATACTGCTTTAATGGCATGAGTATGTTCTGTGCAGGGTGCCTCCATTCAGATGTTTAGTGGGTTGTACTAACTCTATGTGGTCTCTAGAAATGCCATGCCACTGATGGTAAGAGTGTGGATGCCAATCCTAATATCATGGCCAAGTTTCCAATCTGGCCTTCATACCAACATGGCTACCAAATCATCCCAAGCTTCTAAATGGTTTATTCAGCCCCTCTCCTTCCCCTGGAACATTCAATTTGCAGTGGTCTCTTAATTTCAACCCTTCTGTGCCTCACTCAAAATCTTCCTTTTTGACTTTTTTGAAAAGGAAAGAAAAAGGAGGAATGGTCTCTTCATTGCTTCCGGAGCTGTATATATGTATATACTGTATATATGGTGGCTCAAACGCTTACCCCACATATTGCATTAGCTTTGCACCAACGATCCCAAAAAAGAAAGCCCCACCCTGCACAGCTGCCTACCATCAGGACTTTGTCAGGGGAGCTCTGCAAAGCATGCTGAGGTTAAGCCAGTAGAAAACCAAGAAGCTACAGAAGATGAACCAAGTCATGCTGGCTCCCTACTGCCCTGCCACCATGAAGAGAGAGCCAGGGAGGGAGCAAAAATGCAGGTAGTGGCCACAGAGACAATAACAGCCTGAAGCCCATTACTCCCAAAAAGCCACCATCTCTACATACCACTTGTACATAAATATACCTAATGCTTGTAAATAATTTGCCCTCTATTTGCACTTCCGGTTAGACGCAAACTACTTGTTCAATGACAATAGATTCAACTTACAAGTACAGTACAACAAAATGCAGTTAAAGTCAGTGTTTTTTTTTGTTACATTAAATTTCAAAGTATAATCTGCTTTACCAGGTGCCAATCTGGACAAAAGCAAGAGGATCTACAACTATGAACGTGCACGGGCCAGACGTGTGATTGAGAACTGGTATGGTGGTCGAAAAGTGGAGGATTCTAGGGTTAGGGTTGGAATTCCTAGGGCCTGTGCTACACTGCACAACTATCTGGCCTATACAGATGCAGCCAATTCACCAGCAACAAAGCATATACCACCTAATTTCACAGACTCTGTTTTGAACTGTGGTGAGGCACAGCTGGGGAGTGGAGAAGACAGGTCACAGAGGGAGGCACCTTGGCTGACGCAGGGAGAGGCTCCTGGGCTGCTGTTGCAGTCCGCAATGACCTCATGTGCCATGGCAGGATACAGTGCTGAGGGCTGGCCTATGGAACTCCCAGTGAATTATTGACATACACATTTACAGAAAACCTCTTTATTTTGTCAAATATTATTACACTTACAATTGTACGTACTAAAGTATTGCAAACAGTGAAAAGAGCAGACTACTTAGAACTTATTTAAATTGCAGAAAAAGTGCCCTGAAGTATTTAGTTCAAACATGCACTTTCTCTGCATTTTAAATCTAAATCTCCCTCTCTTTTCTACACTGCTCCAGAAGGTTAAGTCTAGCTGTCAGGTCATCGTTCTTCCTCATTTTCTTTGGTGTTCTCTAGAAGGATGAAGGGGAGTCAAGGGAGGATGTACCTGGAGAGAAACTCCTAGGTTGTTTTTGGTGGACAAGTCTTTGGTAATTAGACATGACATGTTCTAATGACGGTCTGTTCTCAGCCTCTGGGTCAACTGATGCAGTTGGTGAAGTTACATTTGAGTCCAGGTCAGTTTCAGGTGACTGTAGGTTTGATGAAATTCTGATGTACTCCATCTGCAATGACACCATATTTTACTATTCAACAGGGCTACTTAACCTGAAGGGGGGAGAGCGGCAGAACATAAGCTTGCAGTAGATGACTACTGAACATAAACAGGCATATGCCTGCATTCAAGTAACCTTAAACATATGCCACAATATCACTGCTGTTGTATAAAAGTTCTGATTATTTTAACATCATCTCCATTTCTTCTATCTGCTGTCTCCTATCCTCTGTTTCACTATCGTTTACTCTTTCCACTTCCATGTCCCCTGTTGGCTCTGTACCATTCTGTCCCTCACTATCAAAACTCTAGTCTCTTTCCTGCCTACTAATGCAATGCATACAATTATGAAAAACAAAGCATAAACTTTAAGAGATGGTAATCATTTTCTCCTAATTAAAGTTATTCAAGTTCAAGTAAATACATAATTTCATTCAACTTTAAAGTTGCTTGACACTTGTCCTTGCCCCACTTTCACTTTCGGCTAGAACTTTTCCCATCTGAAGAAAAATCAGTCTGAAAACCGACACATTTACTTTGCATTTAGTGTTGGATGAATAACTAGCTAGCATGGCAATATTGTACTATGTGTTAGCTAGTCAAACTTGCTTTACATAAAACATGCTTCCACAGATACAATTGTGGCAGCAGTATTGATAGCTACATAACTGAGTAGCAAGCTAATTCATGCAGCCATTCAATCAAACGGCCGGTACATGTACAATGAACGCCAAAGGATCACTGGAGGTTAAAATTAAGAGTTAAAATTAAGTGACCACTACAAATTTGAACGCTTCTGTTCCTCACTCAAAACTTTCCTTTTCTCATTTTTTTGGAAAGGATAGAAAAATGTGCAATTGTTTCTTAGTTTTTCCAGGAGCTGTACACTTGTAGTATTTGCAATACATGGTGTAGTTTAGTTTCTCCGACAACTTGACTAAAATGTTCGTTACTCTGTACTGAAAAACGTAAACGTACGTTTGCTTTTATTTCCTGTGTTGCTAATACTAATCTTTAATCTTTACTGGCCAGTTAGCCAACTTTGTAGTAGAAGTAATCCACATTGAATTTGCCAATTCATCCGAAAAACTGAATTTACCTCGCCTGTGTCCTTGCCAAAATTCGAGTCGGTTTCACTGTTTTATGTGCACGCACATCCAAGAAAGTACTATATAAAACGGAGGTACACATTTACCTCCTGCATCGTCACTTACCTATTCAATTTCTTCTTTATTCTTTCATTTGTCCCTCATCACTTTTCTGTAAAGTTGCTGGCACTTCGCCCATAATTCCTCATATACTATCAAAAGTTCCTCGATTTGAGCCATACCTCCAGATTGCTTGGTCTCTTGTTGATACAGGATGTCATATTTTCCTACTCTGTTAAACCCTCCAACTGCCATCCAACCAATCATCGTTGGTACGGCTCTGCATTTCACATACGCGTAGCTACACGCTTTTAGATTTTTTAGCTGGTGCGCAGTGCCTATGCGGCCTGGCTGTGCCACTCTCCGCAGATTCTACGCAGACGCGGTCGACATTGAAGCATTAATCAGCCTTCAAGGCGTGTCCAGGACGACGCTACTTTCCTAGCACAGCGGTTCAGGCAGGTCCTGGACGACGCTGCTTTCCTAGCACAGCGGTTCAGGCCGGTCCAGAGACGACGCTGCTTTCCTAGCACAGCGGTTCAGGCCGGTCCAGAGACGACGCTGCTTTCCTAGCACAGCGGTTCAGGCAGGTCCTGGACGACGCTGCTTTCCTAGCACAGCGGTTCAGGCCGGTCCAGAGACGACGCTGCTTTCCTAGCACAGCGGTTCAGGCCGGTCCAGAGACGACGCTGCTTTCCTAGCACAGCGGTTCAGGCCGGTCTACAGACGACGCTGCTTTTCTAGCATTGCGATGGAGGGCGGCCTAGAGACGCTGCTACTTTCCTAGCATAGCAACTGAGCCCGGCCCAGACATGACGCTGCTTTCCAAGCATTGCAACTGTGCCCGGCACAGAGACGACACTGCTTTCCTAGCATAGCTATTTGTTCTCTTTTTTTAAAACTTTGTTTACTTCATCACGTCTACCTCTCTTGTATTTTCTTAAAATGGCAAAATATATTTTAAGCTAAAATAAGCAAACATTACCAGTGGACGAATGTATTTAATGTTTTAAGTTCATGTTTCAAATAAGATTAGCCCCCTAAATTAATCAAAGTGACTGACATTCCCCATTGAACTTTTTTCAGTTTGCTTTAAATTGTAATAACTAGTAATCTCCTTAAACTTACTTTAGGCACTTGCTGACCATTTTAGATAGATGGAGGCCACTGTGTTCTTAGGGACCATCCATGCTGCACAAATCTATCTCTTGACCCTAAAGACAAATCCTAATACATCATGGCTTGGTTTTTACAATGCAGTGTCACATATATAGCCAGGTTTATGCATTTCCAAATCGTTCAAATCAATTGAATTTATTATAGATGGACTCCATAAACAGTTCTAGAAACATATCAAGGATGATCAGCAGAATGAGAATCTCACAACATTTTTAGTATAATTTACCTATGCAAATGTGATATTTTAGATATATCTTTCATAATTTTGCAATATATTCTGAAAAACAGATGCATTATGATGTATTGTGTGTAGATTAATATGGAGAAGAGATGTAATTCAAAGGGCATTCACATCCATTTTGGAGGAAGTGTTTAGGAATTTCTTGGATGTCCACGAAAGACAACAGTGGTGGATGATCATAGGATTTTTTCTATGATAAAGAAAAAGCCCTTCACAACATCCAGCCAAGAGAAGAACAGTATCCAAGAGGTAGGCATATAATTATCCAAGCCTACTATAAAGAGGAGACTTCAAGAGAGCAAATACAGTGGGCTCACCACAAGGTGCAACCATTCATAAGCTTCAAGAATAGAAAGGCCAGATTAGACATTGCCAAAAAACATTTGAAAAAAGCCAAGCCAGTTCTGGAACAGCATTCTTTGGATAGATGAAACTAAGATAAATCTGTACCAGAATGATGGGAACAAGAAGTTACCATGTCATCTGTAAAACATGGTGGAGGCAGTATGATGGCATGGGCATGCATGGCTTCCAATGGCACTGAGTCACTAATGTTTATTGATGATTTGACAGAAGACAGTGTATGTGAAGTGTATAGAGATATATTGTGTGTTCAGATTCAGGCAAGTTCAGTGTAGCTGATTGGTACTGGGGGTTTACTGTGAAAGCAACCCAGAAGTTTTTTTAAAGTAAAGAAGTGGAATACTCTGCAATGGCTGAGTGAATCACCTGATATCATCCCAATCAAGCATGCATTTCACTTGCTAAAGACAAACGTAAGGCAGAAAGACCCACAAACAAACAACAACATAAGACTGCTGCAGTGAAGGCCAGGCAAAGCATCACAAAGGAGGAAAACCAGCGTTTGATGTCCATGTGTTCCAGACGGTTAAGGTTAGAGGTTCATGTGTTCCAGAAGGTTAGGGTTAGAGGTCCATGTGTTCCAGACGGTAAGGGTTAGAGGTCCAAGTGTTCCAGTCAGTTAGGGTTAGAGGTCCATGTGTTCCAGACGATTAGGGTTAGAGGTCCATATGTTCCAGATGGTTAGGGTTAGAGGTCCATTTGTTCCAGACGGTTAGGGTTGGTGGTGCATGCGTTCTAGAAGGTTAGGGTTAGAGGTCCATGCGTTCCAGAAGGTTAGGGTTAGAGGTCCATGCGTTCCAGAAGGTTAGGATTAGAGGTCCATGTGTTCCAGACAATTAGGGTTAGAGGTCCATGTGTTCCAGAAGGTTAGGTGTAGAGGTCCATGTGTTCCAGTTGTTTAGGGTTAGAGGTCCATGTGTTCCAGAAGGTTAGGGTTAGAGGTCCATGTGTTCCAGAAGGTTAGGGTTAGAGGTCCATGTGTTCCAGACGGTTAGGGTTAGAGGTCCATGTGTTCCAGACGGTTAGGGTTGGAGGTCCATGTGTTCCAGAAGGTTAGGGTTAGAGGTCCATGTGTTCCAGTCGGTTAGGGTTAGAGGTCCATGTGTTCCAGACGGTTAGGGTTAGAGGTCCATGTGTTTCAGTCTTGAAGAAACATTGCCTGCAAAGGATTTTCGACAAAGTTTTACAAATGATCATTTTATGTATGATTGTTAATTTGTCCAATTACATTTGAGCCCCGGAAAAAAGGTTATGGGATATAAAAATGGCTGCAAAATGTTTCATAGAATATTTTTGTTCAAGCCCTTGTATTAAAGCTGAAAGTCTGCACTTCAATTGCATTTTGGTTGTTTCATTTCAAATCCATTGTGGTGGCGTACAAAGCCAAAATCATGAAAAGTGGGTCAGTGTCCAAATATTTCCGGACCTAACTTTATGTATTCATACAATATTGCTTAGTTGCACATACAGTTGGTTGAAGAATGTGAAATTCTATATTACTAATAGCTATAGGATTAATGATCATACAGTATTAGAAATATATTTGTAGTATATCTAGTTGCCATGATAATATATACAAATTCTTCTATCAACATTATTTGTTAATTTCCAAAATGAAGATCATAAATTTTTTGCCATCTAATAGTTAATTCTGCTTTTGTAAAATCCATCACGTACATCAACAAACATTAAAAAACTAATTAAACAGCAGGCTAACGTCTGCATACTAAACTCAAACGGTGATCAATCTCTCCTTAAACTTTTTAAGTGTAAATGTTTTTACGTATTTTACTTACTTGCTCCCCCCTAATATTTAGTCTCATTGATTGATGTTTTATTATTTTCTGTTTTGTATTTGTAATATAATTAGAACAACATGGAGATTTATGGACTCGTTTGTGTTGATCAGTGAGAAAAAAAACAAATGTTGTAACACAATGCAATATTGAAAAGTCCAAAGGGCTGAATACTTTTGAGAGCCACTGTACATAGCAGAGAGTATTGGTCTAAATTACAATTGTAGGTTACAGTTGAAAGTTGGGTGTTTTAAGCCTCTGACAGATGGAGAGGCAGTCAAGAGGGATCAACAGAGAAAGTGGGACAGAAGTTGGTCAACAGGGTGCGATCCGGTGGTGGAGACACTCCCCAGGCTGCAATCTTTTTTTAAGGATGCTTTGAGAAGAAAGTGTTTGATCAGATCCAAGTCGCATACAACATCATATGGAAATGAGTGTTGCAGGATAATCAACTTCAGCTGTGTCTTTTAGCATAGATGAACAGGTCATGTGAGAATGTAAAATGTAACATTGTATCGCATGCAACAATTTCTGCAAATCTTATGGGCTGTTGTGAATATTAGAAAGGCTCAACCCTCCTAACTTTTGCTAAGGTACTCAGGTGTGGGATAATTATCAATACCGTGCAATAAATAGCTATGTGTGTGTTAGTGGTAGAAACGTTATAAGGCTGGGTGACATACTGGTCTGGGTGACATACTGGTCACTTCAGTTTCCACTTATAACTTTACGTAATTGCTACAAAACAAGTTGTTTGAGAGCAGGTCTCACTAATACGTTTTAATTGCGTGTGGTTCATAGACATAGTATGCGAAACACACTCATCAGCAGCTTTGGAGTGGTGTGCCGGTCAAAACAATTGAGGAGGGGTGTTTGTGTTTTGTGCGTGTGCTGTATTCAGAAATATTTGTTATTATTGAAACCCTACCACCAGCATGGATCTGCCCTTTCCCAGTACACTCCGCCCTCCTGCCACTTCATTTTCAAACACGTCTTTATTCTACAGTGATCTATCATGAGGGATTTGCAAAGCTACTGCCGTAATTGCTCCAAAAATAACCTCCTGACCCAAGAGCACAATGATACTTCCTTTAGACTGACTCTAACCCTTTAACTGGCCACAATACAGTCTGCAAGTCCAACCAAACCATCATATTATGACTTATAGCAACTAATCCTGGATTGCGAATATGAATCACCAATGGACAGTAGCAAAAGACATGGTCTGATGTATCTGTCTCCTTGCAGCCAAGAAATCCGATGGTAACAGGGTCCAATGCAAACTACTTTTCTCACTGGCTGGCCCTACTGGGCCAGCTGGTCTGAAATCTACTGGCCCTGACCGGTTTTTACTGGCCCAAACGAATTAAAAATAAAACAAGACACAATTGTATTGCACTGAGGTATTGTATGTAAATATCAAATTACCATAGTTCTGTATGTGACGTGAGACATAACCTGATACAAGCTACTGTTGTTTACTTTTAAATAGATAGTTATCTAAATACTGCTATAAATATCTTTATAATCTTTTCATGAAGATACTTGCATATATATATATATATATATATTATTAAACTGAGTAAGTATCATGTTGACTACATAGGCAGACATAATAAAGATGACAGTTAATGCCAATAAGCCTGATGCTATGAGTTTAAATAGGGTAACTGTACAATAGTTTGTACTAGCCCAATATTAAGTCTTATTGTCCGATGGCCATCGTTAATGTTGAACCCTGCTGCACAGGTGTTCAATACCTAATATATTCAGTAGTCTTTTGGATGCGAGTATTCTGTTTCATTTCTTAAAGACAATTGGCATATTTATTGTTCTATCATATTTGTACCAATTCATGGACTCAGTCTATACTTTTTTAGCTGTCTTTAATTTTATGCAACAAATCTAACAAACCTTTTGACCTTGAAGTGAAACTGATACTTTTTCAATGTATATTCGTCATCTTGCAGCACACCTGGTCTTTGATTGATGGCAAATAAAATGATTGCTTTTCCCAGTTTTGTGGTAGAGCTGACATTAGTTGGTTATACTATAAATATTTTTTAATTTCTTGTGTGACATTTAGAGTGCTTATTTATAAAGTCATTCATAAGCATCCTACCTTCCTTGTACATAAACAGCTCTGGACAAAATAACAAAACTACTGCACATTTTTCTTTCCTTTGTATGGTTTTGAGTGAGGAACAGGAGAGTTAAAATTAAGAGACCACTGCAAATTTAATGCTTCTGTTCCTCACAAAAAAACGTAATTTTCAACTTTTTTGGAAAGGAAAGAAAAAGGTGCATTGTGTCACGTCCTGGCTATGCCCCTAGCCATCTTTGTGCTGGCTGGGGCCATAGTCAGGACGTGGCCAATAGAGGTGGCTCTAGCCACCTCTATGCACTTGGGTCTCCCCAATTGGAGGCAGGTGTTGTGTATTGCCTCCAATTGGGGAACCTATTTAAGTTTACTGTTTTGAGCACATGGGTGTGGTTTATTTTGGT